>VZTV01114674.1:6560-19251 GCA_013400875.1 Anhinga rufa | reverse complement strand
GGCCATTTCCTCTCATCCTAAAAAGATAGGATCTGTTAGAATTGGAAAGATATCAGAATAAAAAGTGGAGTTGTTATAAGCCAGCAACTGCGATTTTGAGGGTCTGCTCAGTGGTCTCTGGTTTGCTGCTGGGTTTATGTTTTTTTAATTGTATGACTGCAATGTGGGCTAGATTTTGCTGACTCTCCTCATGTGTACAGCCAAACTCATTACTCAGATGTGGTTTTGATGGCTTCATGACCAAATGCTACAACAAATTAACTCAGTGGTTCAGTATATGGCAACACAAACCCAGTACACTAGCATGCTGTTAAAAGTCCAATACCATAGCTGTTGTGTCAGAAAAAAGGTTAAAATAAAGGGCTACTTAGTACTGTCATGACATTCTTTTAAATATTCTGTGCTTTACATGTATTTTGGAACAGGATGTCAGTAGTGTGCTTGATAAATGCACCCACAACTTTCCTGTCTGTGCATAACCCTAATCAATTGACTTTGCTGCTGAGAACCTAGACTGAAGATGACAAACTTTTCGGTTCGTCATGCACCTATTGTCAAATGTATTTAAAATGTTGGTTGTGGATCATGTCAGCTAAATTTCTGTGGGCATCAAACTTGGCATCAATGGCAACAGCTTGCAGTAGTTGATTTAGATGGTCAAAGATAGTGCAAAAGGGAGGGATGGCAGTCATGCGATCAGCATATGCACGACACCCAGAACCATTGCAATTACTGTGACTGAGGTCTTCCTTCTTCAAATACATGCACGGATGGATGGATTTCAGTCCTGTCATTTGTTCTTGAAGGCGACAGAGCCCAAGGTCATTCAGATGGACAACTTAAGAGCTGTTCAGTCAAAATAATCATCTGACCGAGAAGCTGGGATCAGATAATGAACATAGCTTAATGAACATATAAACTGCAAGCAGGTGCTCACCAAGTTTCCACATTACCACTGTGGATTGTGCCTTGCTGTTCTCTTACACTGTCTGGAATAATAATTTATGAAAGCAAGCAGGTAAATTGATACTGTTGCTGTCTTGCCTTTGGTAAATCTTAAGGTTGTACATCCTCCCCCTCACTTAAAAACAAAAGAGCATCCAAGGAACCTAATAACGTAATTGCAACAGAGCCATGGGATTTAAAAAATATACTGGTAACTATGCTGATTAGTCACTGAATAGAAATTAGATAGGTCTTACTGTTTTTTCCGTCTGTGAAATATTCTGAATGGTCTGCAATGGATTATGCCTCCCTCTGAAACGATTACCACTAAATTGGTAGTTTTAAAGAGCAGAGTAACTTCAATATGACTGAGACATCATTAGCTGCAAGCAGTAAATTAAAGCTCGAATCTGTTGCAAGTGGAAAAGCCAATTTCAGTCCTCTGAGGCATCTATTCATTGTGTAATGAAAAAACAGAGGTTATGGCTTTTTTACTGGAGAGCTGCATGTCAATAATGTGACTCTGCATGGACCTCAACAGCACTTGAAGTCATCAGTAATTAGAGGCATAGACTCATCCGCCATATGACAGTACTTCCAGGAACATTCAGAAAGAAAAATATACCTGCAAAGCATATTGCTCCCACCGCCCCTTCTTTCTGCCAATGGACTAGGAAAAGGTAATGCTACTATAATGATGTATAATGAGGTAATATTTCTGTAATTATAACAGGACTTACTCGCAGTAGACTCTCTCTATTGACCTCCAATAAAGAAACATTCATATGATCCATGTCTTTCCATTAGGAAAAAAAACGAATGGCAGCCGGTGCTGCTTTGCCCTTTACACACAGAGGGGAAGAATAAGATGCAGAAGTCACATTTACTACCCCAGGTAGACACTGCTAGCACTGCCACAGAGTCAGGTGTTTGAACCATTAAGAATCACAACAGTTACTGCAAGAAAAAATGCCAAGGTCATAATCCTACCCAGATAGCTCATCTGTGGACTGTTCATTTGATACAGTATTCCTTATTTTCAGGTTTAAACTGATGTGTGGTGCTTCTGAACATTTAGACTGCTGCGTCGCTTCATTCAGTGATCACTGAAGTAAACCCTGAGCATCAGACACCAGAACTCTGCAATGACAGAAACCAAGTATCTGGTCATCTGTTAGACTGAATAAAAAGAACTGTTGTACAACTTCAGAGGTTCTTTTAGAACTCTTGTCTGTGGATTAGAAAATGCTGATGCTTTTCATGGGCAGAAACTGTCATTCTCTCAAGCCATAAAAGATAACTTGCAACACTCTGAAGTAAGAATTTGCTGTGAATATTTATTTTTAACCCACAGCATAATCCAAACTGCCTGTACCAGTTTGAAAAAGGAAGAAGGGTGCAGCTGATGAGTTAATGAGCATGTCAAGAAAATAGTAGGCCTTTATAGAAAAAACGCGGGTTAATGCGGGTTGCCAGCAGCGGTACGGCCAGAAGTGCTGCTCCGCAACTCCCCGGGCAGAGCGCGCTTTTTGCTGCTCTGTCAGAAACTGACCTGAGCTGCGAGATGCGCTCCCACAACCAGGCAGCTGGAACCAGCTGGCTGCTGGGAACAGCGGCAGAGTGGGAAGACGATCCTGGCTTGTGGACGTGGGACTGGTGTTTTGAAGTGCAGGACAGAGAGGTTAGATCCCAGTTTGAGGGAGAAGAGGATGGAGGTATGGCACAGGATTAGCTGCCGCAAGTGCAGCAGCTGCTGACTGCACCCGTAACTGCTGCTGTGATCTGCTATTATCAGCAAAAGTTCAGCAAATGTTTCTATACATGTGTCAAACACGTGCTGTGGTCAACAACAATGAAAGATGAAACATACAAGAGAATAGCATAATTTGGAATCAGTTTGAAACAAAAAAAATTAAAACCTGTAACAATTACTGTAACAAAACTATTTAGGATCTTAATGTAACAATACTTGCTGTAAAATAAATAGTGAGTGGAAAAGATCAACAGCACTGTATTAATTTGTTTCACTGACAAGGACTTATTTTATATGTCCTTTCCTAAATTAAAAACAACTAAAAAAGAAATCTAAGCTCTTGAAACATGTTCAAACAACTTCTTGAAGTTTTTCCATGTCTGTAAATAAATTTTATTCTATTTATCTCCAAAGCTATTCTTATGAATTAACAACAAACACTTATTGAAGGGATCTTAAATTTATTAGGTATTTTTATTGCAACTTTTATAATAAACAAGACAAATATGTATTCAGAAAAACTGGACCCAGTGTATCAGACAGTTAATTTTTTCATATTTATACTTCAAAAATATTTAATATTTCTATAAATTCAGATATTTTCATTATGGACTTTTATAAAAGTGTTATCTGCTTGAAATCACTATGCAATTTTCTATACCATCTACTGCAAGACATTTTCACTGGCTTTCTACCACTGTTTTTAACAGATTACTTCACAGTAGGAAACTCTCTATCTGGAAGTATTTTGCATTTGATTAAAACCCTATAAACTTCAAGTAACTTTCCCCAGGCAGCTCTGTCTCTTACAGACATGTAAGCCTGCCTAAATTGTTTTGGTGACTGCCATATAACAGCCTCTACAAATTTTCTGTAATTTGTGGATTTAATATACAATCATAAAGTAGCAAGATTTATTCCATAAGCTGGTGTTTTAAAGTAATTTATTTCATCAGTCAATTTTTAGTGCACTTATATTGAAGTCATCTGCCTCACTAATTAAAATATGCAGTAGCTATGCATATATAGGTAACTCAGTCTTTAGATTTTCACAGAATGTGCAATATTACATACACAAACTTGACAGACACTTTAGTTATGCCTTTTACAACACAGAATTAACAGGTTGTTACAGCCTGCATATCCTAGCTACAGTGCACAACAGGGGCATCAGTCATACCATTTTGAACTTTAACATAACAAAACATGTATTCCACGGTGGGTTTTTGAACATGAAAATCCTGTTTGCTCTTACAATAGTTTCTGCAAAAAGCCACACAACCCAGGTCCTGATAAACGTTCATCCTATAAATCATATCCATTACTGGAAGAATTTTATTACAGTAGGCAGCAATTATTTTCAATGCTTCTTAAAACTTGTACCAAAAATATACATTTTCCATAAAATCCAAAAATAAAATCTCAAAATGTTCTGTGATAAATCTAGAAAGAGCAGGAATCCAGTCTTAAAAGTTAAATCCTGCAGTCACACGCACAATTTAAATTGAGACCAATATGTGATATTTGTACAGCCAACAGAAGACTTTTACTCAGTCTGCAAGATTAAAATACAAAGGTTATGAAAAGTATGCAAACTCTTATTTCAGGAGTTTAACTTTGTCCTTTAAAACTTTAAATTTGGGATTGTTATTCACTTTCTTATTAAACAGCACTAGAATATCCTCTTCCGATTTGTGATTTTCACCAGCTACTGCGTAATACTGAGCTATAACCTGCACAAAGACAGAGGAACAGTTTTGAGTTAGTAAAGATCATTCCACTTTAAGCAATAATACATTCATGTTACTGCATTAAAAGTAGCATGGAATCTATTACGCTATTATTCCTTTGCAGAATTAGCACTGAATTTCTTCTGTAGTCCAGTAAAGAACATGTCCTTCAGCTGGCTTTCTGTCAATTCATATTCTGTTAACTAATGTCAAACTTTTTTTGCTTATGTGGAGTAGGATTTTATGAACTTAAGTATCACAGAAAGAAATTCACAAGACCAAAGGAGATTAAAAAACCCATGCTGTACAGTACCTTTTTTCTTAGCTTTTTAATTGAAATTTCATTGTCTGGAGCCTGTTTCAGAACAGCTTTGATGGTTCCCTTCCAGTTGAATTTACCTAGAAAATAATTAAGTGTACAACATGATTAGTAAAATTAGGTATTTCCAGATCTTCTTCTCTAGTAGGAACCAGCCTTCAATCTCCTAATTTTGGAACCAGTTCAGCTACCACAACAGTTGTTATCTTACTGGCCCTATAGCAGCAGGGTGTCTTAAGCATAAAGTCAGTCAGGCTGTTTCTGAAGATTATAATAGGATAGACGTGAAGAACCAACCTACTACTTGAACAACTAGGGTCAGGGTTGCTTTTATTTAACTTCTATGCTCCAGCTATTAAGCAGCAACTCTTATATCATACAGGAATAGTTGGGAAGATCCTGTCTCCCCACCCTTAGAGCACAGGTAGTGAATTTCACACAGTGCCCCCTTCAGAGGTCATTAATTGGTAGTTGCCAAATAAACAATCTGTATGTTCAAGTACAGACTTTCCCCAACAGCAATAGTGTGTTGGATGATAGGCGTAAGTAGGTTTGTCTAAGCATAAACTAAGGTCAAACACAACCAAAGTCCAATTTATGATTCACTGAGCAAAAATGGGGATCTAAGAGATACAAAGAGATGCAAGAGAGCTGTTACCCTTTTTCCTCTATGTTGGCTAACATGCACAGCAGCAGGGAAGAGACCTGCTATGGTGAAACAAATGTGCTAAATTCCTCACTGCCCAGTGAAAGCAAGTGGAGCCAAAGGTTGCCAGCATAGCAGAATCACAAATAAGAGATGTAATTCAGCATCAGGTATTAAATGTACTTACTCTGGAACAGATAATGTATACCGAATATACATATGGATATGTATACCGAGGCACAATTTATTTCATGGTTTGCTGCTGCAGAAGGACTGTATTTATATTCTGCATTAGGTCTTTTGCAGACTAGTTCTGTAACTATCTGAACTCCCCCTTTACGAATACCTTATACCTTTATCTGTTCCCACATTTTCTTCGTTGCCATTGGTGTTTTCTGTTTCCATGTCTTCTGAAATGTTTTCAGTTTTCATTCTCTTTGTTGTGATATGAGGTTCCTCTAGAGATGGAATTGGATAAACATACACAAAAAATTGTAAAACTAGAAGAAAAGTTCTGTTGTGACTTAAAGTTTCTGTTCTTGTAACGCGAGTTTATATTTGCTAAGAGGTTGAGGTTTTATAGAAGAACTGCGAAACCGCAGTGTTAAAAAGCAATGCAATTTGTATATATAACTTACCACTTAAAAAATTCTACTTAGGCAGAATTCTTGAGCTTTAAGGCATTGAGAAAAAGCATCTTGAAAACAAACAAGAATATAAGGTGTAGGATGGATACCTTCCACATGTTTATGTTTGCGTTTCTTTACATTTGTTTCCTCTTCCATTTCACTCTGATGGCCGTTTCCATTTATTTCAAATTCATTCGCCAAGCTCTCCTTTCCTTTTTTGGACTTTTTACTCTTTTTTACTTCAGACTGGTTTTCTAATTTCAAGTCTTTTTTCTCCTTTTTTTTCTTCTTTTGTCTCTCTTCTTTTCGTTCTCTCTTACTCTTTTTCCTCTCAATTTTATCATCTGTAATTCCATTTTCTTCTCCCACTGTTTCTTCCCCAGTTTCTGCAGACTGCCTCTCTTCCTTCTGTTGTGGTTTGTCTTGTTCTTTTTCACTTGAAACCTTTTGCTGAAAGACAGATTATTGCAATTTTTACATGCCTTTTTTGACATTGCAACTTTTCTCTACTACATCATTCATGAAGAACACTAATATCCTGAATTCAATTAAATTGCTTACCTGTGGTGATACCAGTGATTACCATGCTTACCAGTGGTGATACTGAGAAATAGCACTCAACAGTGTGGCTGATTTTTCTTTTAACTTAACAGCCTAAATACTAATTACATGAACATCACAGAAGAAATGTTATCTTACAACATGTATAGTTTCTATTTGATATAATTGTCTATGTGGTTTTTTAACATATTTGCTAAATGTAATTAAGTGAAGGGAGAGACAACTCTGGTTTATACAGACAAAGATACAACGTATTACAGCAAGATACAGAACCTATTACTCAAGAGCCATATATTTGGGAATAATCTTAGCTTTGCCATCCAGTTCCCTGTCTGGGACAACAAACTATTATTGCATGATGTCAACAAAGGCACTGCTGTTTGTTTTAATTGTACTTTTCTCACCTTAACATACCTGGTTTTCTTTTAATGTTCCTTCTTGTAGAAGAATTAATATATTAATGAACATTTTTCTTTTTAAATTAAACTTTAATAATTAACAAGTGAAATACAATTACTGAAACGTTAATGTGGCTGTTTAAAAGAGAATACATTTATACAATCAACTTAATACCAACAGGTTTTTGTACAGAGTAATTTCAATTCAACTTGAATTGCACTTAAGAACTTCCTTGGAGTACATACATAAAGGTAGTGGTTTTCCCTCTTACATACTAATAGCATAGAATAAAGTTAAATTAGCCTTCTGATTATCATGTCACAACTGTATCACTGTGTCCAGGTTTTTAACCACAACCTGCCCAGTATGCACAACTACTTCAGCAAGAGTATGTTCCACAAATCAGCAATTTAGTCTAGGAATATTACATTATAACATAATCCATTGTAACAATGGGAGAATATTTCTGCTAACATCTTCAAAGGGAGTCTGAAAGGTTTTCCTTCCAGCACTTTTGACTGCATTCCTGTTGTATGTCTAACTTAACTTACATTTCTGGTTGCTTCAGAGAAAATATCCCACACCTGGTCTTGCAAAGTGCTGTCAGTAATTCTCAAACTGTTCTTCATCCAATTCTGTGCAGGAAAAAAACAGTAACGAAAAGGTCCATCTCTGATTTTTTTCTTGATTACCATGTATTTGGTTCTTGTTTTTATTCTTCATTTAAGAATCTAATAATTTCTTCTGATTGAGATCTGATTAGAGGTTTACAAATCTCTTAAAACTGCACGTGAAATTGTTTCACGTAATGCCTGTGTACTGTTACAAGCCTATACCATGCCTCTCAATTGCCTCACCAATACTAATCCAGAAGAGGTAAATATATAGAAAAAATAATCCTCAAGCTTTTGCATACAGCTGGTTATGTTAATGTCCTACCAAACCTTCTGACTGTTCCCATGAGATAAAACATTAAGGATTAGATCTTATTTATTTATCTGTGTACTGGATAGATGGTCATGCTCCTAAACAGTTTATTACAGAAAAGTAAAATATATGCAAATATCTCAATGCAAACATTTGAAAATTGTTGAGGTTATTGCAGCAGTTCCTGCTGAAAAAGAAAACAAACCAGTAAATTTCTACTTATAATATGCTCATGCTATCAGCAACAGATCGACTTTCAGGAATGTGGAACTCTGAGTAAAACCTAATGTAAAGATTTTTGCATTGCAATGAAAATCCCAGGAAAGCTGCATCAGTAAATTGGTACAAGGAACTGCAAAAACTTTTGATCTTCCACTGCAACATAGCTTACCAAAAAGAAAAGAGGCTTCTTGACAATATCACTTTCCCTGCTTAGAACATTAATTTTGTAGAAAAGTATTCTAACCTTCAACTCGCTAGCAGCAATTTCACCACAGCTCTATTAGGTTCTATTTAACTGCTTTGGAAGTAATCATGATCTTCTCAGCCTCACAATCTGAGGCACAGAACAGGAAAAAGGAAGGGGGGAAAAAAAAGGCCAGCCTGTCAGTAATTCTTTACTGATACCACATAAAACATTTGGAATTTGCTTTGGCTGTGATGCAAAGTTTAGTGAAGCATCCAGTGTGGGAGATTCTGTCAGAATACTGAGCAACAGGGAAACTCTCAAAACAATATCTTGCCTTTACCAAGAAAGCACAAAGCCACAGAAATAAGAATCCTTTAAAAGTATGTCTAAGAATTTGGACATTCAATAGGAATTGCAAATAGAAAAAAAGAAAGGTATAAAACAAGAACAAGCCTACACATGGAGATTAACTGAATGGTGAGTCTGGCTTAATACCTACTTAAGATGGCACACAGAGAGTCCTTTTAAGCAAGATGGATTTTACAAACCTTGCGTATTTGAAATTCGGCTATTACACCACCTATTTACCAATGCCCAAATAAGCAATTTGTCCCACCTTTTTTAAAAGAGAGTCCATTCGCTAAGGATGTCTATTTTTAAGCTCACTGCATGGATTACTACAAATCTCTATTAAAACATACCTGAAACTTTACTTTTTTTCTTGGAATATTATCAAAGACACGCATTTGCTCCAATATGTTCCGCACTTTAGGGCTTATGTTTGGCTTCTTCATTACTTCATGAATTTTCTGAATGAAGAAAAACATAATTAAATCAGCAAAGAAGCATAACTATCAAATGACACATGCATGGTATGCAAGTCGGAAACACATTGGACAGAAATCACCCAGGACCCACAGGCTGTATATGTACAGCCTGCTCGAAAGAACTGTTCAATACGCACAGGAAAAACACTAACATTTGGTATCACAGATCATAAGATGCGTCAAAGTTATCTATATAAATCTTTATACCTATACAGTAAGCAGAGGTGAGCAGGACTGCTCACGAATGCTTTCTGATGTACAAGTTACAAGCTGTAATAACTTAAAAGTAAAGTAACTGTATCACAGAGGGGATTCTTGCAGCGTAAAAAAGACCTGCACTTAGAAAAGCAATTGTCAACCGATTGGTTTTTGCAAACTTCTTGAGTTAATTGTGAAAAATCAGGCTAACTTTGAGACCACAGTTTGACATGCATTTCTTTTAGCAGCAGTTCCAGCTCCAACAAGCATCAATCCCCGTAAGACAGCTCCAGCATATTCCTGTGCTACGGGTGCCAGCACAAGAGAGCAGAGGAGGTTAGGCCAGGGCCTCAAGGCAGTTACTTGAACAGCACTGCTGCTTGTGGGGGAAAAAAGGCTCGGGGCTTCCCTTTATTTAAAGATGTAGCCACTGGACACTGGAGAGCCTTCCTGTACTTCTGAAAATCTGTTTACTGAAAGGTTTTGCGGATACGTTAAGACTACCAGAAAAGGATGCTCTGTAATAATCCCTCACCTTTTTGTGTAGAAAGTACTTACTGCTGAGGAAGGCTAACAATTTTCATAAGCAATAGCATTCACATCATACTGCCTTTGAACAATATACTCAAACAACGTTTAATCTCAGTGGCAGTAATCTGTTGACTTCAATGGTATTATTCATATGCCTCGAGCATGTATGTAGCTTAGTACTTTGTTAGATGGTGATTTATACGAGATAGAAATCAACAAATGTGTGGATAAAGGTGATCTAACTAATTATATCTACTGGGGTTTTAAAAATGTGTTTTGAGAGTTCCTTCCTAAAACCTTTAAAGGAAACTAACAGCCATAAGAGGGTAGGTTCTTGCATAGAATAAATAACTACCTGAAGGGTAGGACAGAAAGGGTAGGAGACATTTCCTGTGATCCATGCTACACTCTCTGCTGTTCAATGTATTTACAAAATATCCGAAAAGACGGCAGGAAAACTTTCCTGATGATATGAAGCTATTCAGGATGAGGACTGTGAAGAATTCCAGTAAAATCTTAAGAGAATGAGTGACTAGGTAATAAAAAAGTGAATTAAATACAACACAAATTCATGTAAAGCAGAATGTATAGGAAAAGCAATCCTAACTTCACACCTAAAATGGCAGGCTTTGAGTTGATCGCTGGAGCTTAGACACAAGATCTTGGGGTTAAAATAGCCAGTTTTGTGAAAACGCCAGCACAATGATCAGCAGCAGTGAAAAAAAAAAAAAAGCAGATCAACTGACAAAAATCAGTAAGAAAGGAATAATGAAGGACACAGAAAACCTCATTATGACACAGAGTAAATTTATGGTTCATCCATATCTAGAACAGTGTATGTAGTTCTTGTGACCTCATTTCACAAGGATACAGTAGAACTGGGAAGACTTCAGGGGACCGAAGATATCATTTACATATGAAGAACAACTGAGCAGGATAGGACTTTTCAGCCTGGAACAGAGATGGTGAGAGGTGCCTGACAGAGGCCTATAAAAGTGTATGTGGCTTGAAGGAGGTGGACAACCATCAACGTCTCTTTGTAAGAACTAGGGAACACCAAACCAAACTAGTAGGAGACAGATTCAAACCAAACAAAAGGTGTGGTTCTTACCAGGATAAGCATTAGACCTACCAAGGAATTGCCAAAAGAAAGCTGTGGATATTGGGAAAAAGAGATCTCTGCTTTGATCCAGTATAGCCTCTCCTATGTTTTTAATGATTATGAACAATAGTTAATTTATCATATCTGTATATAGTACAAACCTTACCTGAATCCACTCCTGTTGTTTAGCATCTCCTTTGTTAGTTTTGGCTTCAAAATCTTTGCCACCGTATTTCTGGTCTTCGCTTACGCACTTCACATGTTCCTTATAATCGTCGCCCCTGAACATAGGAGATTTTAACTGTAGTTCACTGAAGGATTTCAGTCCTTTGAACTATGCAAGACTTACGTAACGAGCAAACTGAAGTTAATGGATGATAGCATCTAACATTTAAGCCTTAATACTGTCAATGCTTATACGAGTAAAGTTTTAAAGTGCTTAAAGTACAGAAGACTGATGACATTTCTGTCATGCTACAGCCTTCAGTGAAGATTTCTGATTTGCAAAATCAGACCCGAGTCTTCGGTATACTGCTGCTTTTATTAACGACTCTATAACTTATGCACATTTCTACATGTGCCATATGCACAGCTATTAATGCATACCTGTGTTTTACTACTAACACTGACATGTTTTAAAATTGGAAAAGCAGGTGAAAAATGCTTGCGAAAACCTAATTCCTAAATACAGATATACTAATGTGGTATGTAGTTCTGACCAACGTTTAAGTGCCCCCAAAAAGGAATGAATAACATAGATCTTAACCTTTTGTCAGTGAAGCATTGAGAAATACAATCATTACTTGAGGACAAACTTATTGTCTTACACAAACTCATACATTTATATTTTGAAAGTAGATAGTAGCGCTGCTTTCTTCTGAGTTCTGAAAAGTGACAACCAAATTCAGATTTTTTGATGTTATTGCCAACATCACTCTCTCTGCAGTAACAGAATAAGTAACAGTTCTTGATGATCAGAAGCTGAAAGCACTGTCATTTATAACCACACGAGAAATTGCAACTCTGTTTACTGTGTGCTTTAGTTGTCCCTGTGGTTCAAACTTGGATGATTAAGCTTGAAAATATATAAAAACACGTATCATTTTAAAATATAAATATGAATTATCCATAAATTGCCAAGTTTAATTCTAATACAACATAGGAAAATCTCCTTTTTGTGACAACCGCTGCAGAGTGAGCAAGGCTATTTCCCATCCTTTACCTACCAGAAATCCTTGCCACAATCCATGCAAGAAAGGCACTGGCAGTTTCTGCAGATGTTCACGTGTTTTTCAACTTGTGCTTTCTTCACGGATTCTCCACATCCGTTGCATGTGAAAACTACCATGGTGGTGGTGAGCGGCCGGTAGCTTCTGTGAAATGGATACAATCTTCTTCCTCCCCGCACAAGCACAGCCCTAGAATACACAAGGAGAAGATCTTGTATTTACAGCTTGAAAGAAGCACTTGGATGGCCGAGAAGAAACGCAACCGTGCGTCCACCGACAGCAAATCAAAGCGGTCTGATTTTGCAGGTGCAAAAGTTCACAAGGAAAAACTCATTTCGCCGGATGCCTTCAGCACACGGGAAACCGGCGGCCCCGGTAAGCCCCCAACCCCCCCGCCCCATGCCGCCACGCTTCGCAGGCGGCGGCTCTCGGCCCGCCGGCAGACGGCGCGCCCCCCGCGCCCCTCCGGCCCGGCCCGGCCCGGCC
>VZTV01114664.1:0-14219 GCA_013400875.1 Anhinga rufa | reverse complement strand
GCCATTTTTTCCCCCTGTCTCCTTTGAAATGTTGAGCATAATTTTCAGTACTATGGAAACTAAAATACTAGAAACCATGAAAAGAAATATAAAACAAACACAAAGGAGAAGATACCTAGAATGTACAGGCAATAAATATTGAACCTGAGGCTAGCAGAAAATATCCTCAAAGTGCCTCAATAGCAAATAAATAAATAAAACAGACAAAGCAGATGGTGTGATAGTATTGCAGTGGAGAGAAGGGCAAGTGACTCTGCCATTTGAATATAAAAAAGGTTTTCAGAGGCATTCTAATTAACTGCTGCTCACAGCTCTGCGTTTACTAATAATATTTGAATTTTGAGATAAGTCACAAACAGCACAATTCCAAGAATATAGGATCCGTTTGCCTAAAATGAGTGAGTTGGAAGTGAACTTCTAAGAGAAGAATTTCTAAGTAGACCTGTAGGAGAGAAGTCACTGTTGGTAATTTTATGCAGCATGTTTTTCCATCTCAATTATTTTTTGTATTACTTACAATTAAGGCTTGAATGGTAATGCTGCCTCTTTGTTTCTGGCTATTCTCTCTCTGTACCTCTGTAAATTGTTGGGCAACTTCAACCATATTAGACAAACAATGAAGCTTAATTAAAAAATAAGTGCTAGATAGAGGAGAGACTCCAATCATTGCAGCTGTTGCTGGAATTCATCTGTGTTGCCTGTCAGCTGCCCGATGGGCACATGTATTGGCTGGGCAGTCACTCAGGTACTGCTCAAAAGCAAATGCAGCCTCATACCTTCTAATTAGCAGTGAATAAATAGGACAGTGTTGAGAGAGGGGTCAAAAAGGCTGGCAGGACAGGAGGTGTGTGGTGGAGCAAGCCGTGCAGCAGTTGGCTTTTCATTGTGCAGGGGCTGGGGGAAGAGTATCAGTTGTGCAAAAACCAATTTTTGTTAGCTCATGGTCACCAGGCATGAGCACGTTTACATAGTGGCTCTTAGTGGGGAGGAAACAAACCTAGCATGAATGAAGCCTGTCCAGAAAGTGAAATTTTTATCAAAAACCTTGTCTGCATTGACACCAAGTGCAGTTTCCCACGGTTATCTGGAAATGCTTCCTGTAGCCATGAAGTAGTGTACTTTTACCAATGAAGTACCAAAGCGATGGTGTAAGGGCAGGATATCTACATGCAGTTTACCTCTAGTTGTCCAGCTTTTTAAGTGCAAATCAAGGACCATTTCAGATTCTGAACTAAGAAATTATCATCAGGCAATACCTTGAACATGAGCATTTCTCCCTTAATTTTGGGTGCAGTGGCTGCACACTAAGGCACCAGAGAAGTCGTTGCAGTTTCTAGTTGTAATAAGGTTTCAGGGATCATTTGAAGTAATGGATGCACAAATTACACTTGATGGTAGCTCTCTGCTTGAGAAAACCTAACACAGGGAAGCCATTCCTGTCCTGCTGCATGAAGAGAAAGTACATGATGGAGGAGAGCTAGAGACTAATAGCGGCATGCTACAAGCGTATGACTGAAAAATTAGATCACTGTTGTGATGGAGTAGGTATGTATTTGGACATATGATGAGAAGATGGAATTCAAAGCATTTTCTTTTTCTGAAACCAAGTTGTGGACTTTTCATTTTCCTCTGATTTAAAAAACCCAAACAAAGCCAACAATCTATATATTCAAGAAAATTCAGACATGTTTGTGGAAAGCATTAAAACTGAATGCAGTATTGTTCTTAATCAAGTGTTTGCTAGGGTTGCTTTCACTCCCTTAGGTCTGTTGGTAAAACTTCATCGGGCAGTAGATAAAACTACCAAACTTTCCTTCAAAGTTCCTTTCCTTGAAAGTGAGAATAGTGTTTGAAAATACATTTTATGTTATTACTTAAAATACTTAAAGTGGAAGATAGGTGATGTGATGAGAAAAGCTAACACACAGACAAAGAATACCCTAATTAAAGCTGAAGTAGTTTGCTGTAAGATGGTGAGCTGTTCAAGTGTGTACCACAATAGATGGATGCAAGTAACAGAACTGTGTTTTCCCTTCCAGTGTCATGTAAAGAAAATAACAGGTAGAGCCTCAGTATGCTGGCTCTGGATTCAGGTTCTCTGCAAAATCAGTGTGCTATGAGGATGTTGTAGCTGCAGAATTGGATTATGTCTGTCCTTCAAGAAAGCTCAAAGAATTTTCCTTCTAGTGTAAACATAATTCAATAGAAAAATTCCCGAGGAGAGTCTATATTCTATTTTTCTGCCTGCTGTTGTCAAAACAAAATGCCCCCTCCAACATGAACAAAGCTCTTTGCACTGAAAAGCACCCTAAGATTGGAACCGAGGCTTGGCTGTGTCCTGTGAAGGGGAAAACGGTAGCTATACATCTAAAAAAGTCTACGGGGAAAATGTAAAATGCTTCTAGAAGTTTTAAAGCCCTATATCTGCAGGAATTCTGGGCTAGTATTGGAGCAGAATGAGTTTTGGAGAATGGTGATCTGAGAATGGTTCCAGCTTGGCAAGGAAAATGTGATTTGGAGACGTGGAAGAGAAAGTTAATCAGAATAATAGATCTGGCCCTTGCAAGTAGATTGAGCCTAATGAAATTAATATCTGAAAATTAATTATAAAACCAACCTGATAATATATAACAGGACCAAAGAGGGTGTTTGAAAATCTGCAAGTAACTCTAGGATTTTTCTGCATGAGTTCCCAGGGGTGAAATAAGAATATCTGCTTTTGTTTTCCCACAGAGTATTTGAATTGCAGTAAGCAACCCCACTGCACTCGTGTGCATATGTTTCCTGTTGCAATCAAGTGACAGTTTGGCTCAACTTGGAAAAGGCTGAAATGCCTGAGAGCTGGGTTGTACAGTATCAGCTGGGTAAAAGTTTCCTGAAGTCTTTTGCCAGTGTCTGACTTTTGTGAAATAAAATATACTGCAGCAATTTATAATTTGTATGTGAGTCCATAACCGATGATTGAATTTATTCTAAGCATTAACTTCCTTGTTTATGACAAAACCTTTAATGGCCTATTTTTTTTTCTTTAGATTTGCGGGCTAAATTTAATTGGAACCTTGTCAGGAGGACAAGCTAGTCTGGTTACTTTTGAATGTGTTTAAGGAAAGTTTCATAACTCCTTCTTTGGTATTCCTCCAGTAAGGCCTGATCCTTTTTATCTACGAAGTTTAAAGCTTGAGGGGACAATAAAGACTCGGATCAATTGGAAGTAATTACAACTAGATCATCAGCATAGTTTTGTTTAATTTACAGTGTTTATTTAATGCTCTCCTGTTGAGGAAGTTTAATCAAATTCCTTGTGCTGCTGGGGACTGCAGGGAGGAATAGCAATGATCCGGGTGCTTGTTTTGAGGACTCTACCTTGTGTGTCTGTAGTTCTGTGTTTGGGAAAGATTTTTAATACCTGTTGCAGCAGCTGGAGCGGTTTGTCTGTAACTGGGCATGGGGGCATAGGGGCTCCCTCTTGGCTGGGTGCTTTCAGTGCAGCCAGGCTTGTCCGACAGCGATGCTCTTAAAGCATCAAGAGAGAGGAGCTCTGTTTTTAAAGTCACACAGCAACACAGGTGAAGTTAGTCCTTTGAATGTTAATACAGTGAATACAGTGGTGTTAATACTATGTCCCTGCTATTTCGAAATAGACAGAATAGCCTTTAGAAACTCTTGGCTCACTGCTTGTTGTTTGTACTTCTTGCTTAAGTGTGCTGTGTTACAGTGCTCAACTTTGAGGGCTGTGTTGGTGGTGCCTGATGCAATATTACAGTGTGCAGAGCAAGAATCCTGAGCCCCCAAGTCTGAGAGCGTGCGTGCTATGGGGCAGCTTCGTGCTGCTTTCCTCAGGGAGTAAAATTTGGCGGGGACAGTTGAAAAGCAAAAGTCTTGACCTTTGAACACATGGAACGTTGCAGGGGATTATCCTTACCCAGTATGCAATTAGTTCATGTTAGAGGAAAGAACAGGAACCCATTTCTTTGTGGCTGTTTCTTTTGTCTACCCTTTATTTCCACCTTCCTTCTCCTCTTTGAAATTCCCATACGCATATACTCTTAGTGTTTTAGTAGTGTGTGTGTTTTTTTTCTGATTCACTAATAAGGCTGAATTTCTTTCAGGGTGAAAGAAAAACGTGATGTAAATCGAGGTTCTGTGATTCTATTTCTGCACATCATGTGTGCTGCTGTCGGCAGTCCTGGAAAGAACCATTCCTCTGTCTTAGTTTTAACAACAGTTTGTGAGCAAAAATAAATCCGACAGTACTGTCACTGTTGGAAGGCTGAGATTAAGGAAATGTATTTCATCAATGAATATATGGCTTTTCTTCTTGAAATAAAGGGCAAAGAGCCTGCAATCTGAATTATTCCTTTAATAAGGTGGGGTGTTACTGATGCTACTTTTATAAGGTTTTCAGGTAGTAAGAATTACTTTGTGTTCTCCAAACCTGTCTATACTGATTGCTTGCACAATATTTACTTCTCTTACCTTCTTGAATTCTGTGCATGTTTTTATTTCCCAGCCCCCTTTTTTAATGCACTTACTGTCTGTGACAGCATTCCATAGTATGTATCCATAATATCTATATTTATCTCTTCCATTGATTAGGCAAATATGGTGAAAGGGCACACTGTTTCATAGAGTTTCAGTGAGCTTATAGCCAAAACTGTTGCTGGTGTAGAGACCCAGAACTTGTTAGCTGTTCATTTACGTCTTCAACAAAAGTGCAAGTATGTAAGTTTCAAATAATATTCCTTTTCCATTAGTCCTACAGCTTTCTTAACAGTAAGGAAGGAATGTAAATCTTTGGAGGCTCATCTGGGGTTTTGATGGCCCAATAAAGTTAAAGTTTTCTGGCATGAAGCCTTTAAATGTTGCAACAGATCTTGTGCGTGATTGGTATGATTTAGAAGGACTGCAAATGACTAGCCTGGTATTGGACAGTTATCTTGATGGATTTGTTAGAGGCTTTTTTCCCTTCTCCCCTGTGGCAGAATACAGTCAACTAAAGATTTTCTTTGTGATCATCATAAGATTCAAATTTAAAATGGTCTTTAAATTCTATACTTTGTCATGTAAGTTCTATATATACTTTGCTCTGTCCTGTGTGATTAAGAAAGAAAAACTGTAAGAAACATGCAGTTATTGTGAGACAGCTATCAAGTATTAAGAGAATCTGGCTATTAGTGTCTGTGGGGTTTTTGTGTTTTTTTTTTTTTTTGGGTTTTGTTTTGTTTGTTTGTTTTTAATTCAGTCACTTTTCCACTAGGAGAAATCCATCTAATTTCCACCCTTCCCCACCCCTGTGGATTTACAAGTCAATATCATTTTCTGTCACTTAACAAATTAGGCACCTTGAAGAGTAAACATGTGTCTCTTACTCTGTGATGGACAGGACCTTTTATTCTGACTGATACTTACCCATAATATTACCTGCTTCAGTTTTTGTTCAGTGATTTGTCGGGTGAGGTTCCTGTTTCCATTGCCTGCAGAGCTGTATTTTCAGGATTGACTGAAGGACGAGTTTTAGGTATCTGCAGGCTTGAGGCAGAGTTTGTAGGAATCTTGGCAATGGTCCTAAATTGTCTTTTGTATGTCTATAATCTGATTCAAGGGTGCTCCCTATAAGGACTGATGGTTTTTTTCAGGCTTCTTCCAGATGTCTCAAATACCACTGCTTCCATTAAAAGGGGGGGTGGGGTGTGGGGAAATCTACTCCATAGTTTATGATCTTACTGTTGGTGATTTTTCCTGCTGGTAAACTGGCCTGTGTAAAACTGCTCTAATTCTTCTTAAATCTTTAAACTTTCCACTCAACTTGCAGACTACATCCCTTACGTGCTCCTACACTGTATTATCCTGCCAGTGGTTCATTCCCTTGCTGCTCTGCTGTGGCAGCTCCCTTGGTTCCCTGGGAAGCTTTTCTTCCGCTCCGGGTCGTCCAGTTCTAGTGCAGAGAGTTACCTGCGGGCAGGAGCGCGTCAGGAGGGCTCACTGTGCAGGGGCTGGCTTCATGGCAATTGGCTTTCCACAAAGATCATCTGTAGCCTAGTTACTGGATCACTGGATCTGTCAGTCTTGCTCTTCACTTCTGAATTTTAATACTTCCTCTCTAACCGCTGTTTTTCGTGTTATATAAAATATTCTATACATTTGTTTTCTTCAACTGTAATTGCTCGTTTTTATGCTGAGCTAAAGCAGCTAGTGATCAATAACCTCAATGTTCCCTTTTGTTACCATATACTTAGTCATATTATCAGTGTTAGTAAGGCGTGATGACCTATTTTGGTTAGTATGTCTCCGTTTTTTGAGCTAAAGGATGATAGCAGAAATGTAGCTTGGAATTTCTTGTGTATGTTAGAGATAAAAAAGGGGAATAAAATACCAAAAAAGTTAGTGAAGCATGGATTCTGTTCCATAAGATGTTAGAAACTATGAAAGCTTTAAAGCCTCACCCTTGTTTTTAAAAACTGACTTTAATAAGGAGTTCATTTATATACTTCTGATCATTTTAAGACCCTTCAAGCAAGCCTGACTTTGCTACAGGAATTCAGTAAGGTGCCACTATGCCTTACATCCATTCAGAGGTTCTCTGCTGCCTGGTAATATGTATTCCTTACCGACCGAGACAGCCACTAATATTTTTTTACTTAGATGAAGGCAACTTTGAAGGCTGCTCACTGAACAAATCCATTAAGAGAGCTGCCCACAGGATATCTTATTTTTGCAGAACATGCAAAAAGTCAGAGTCACTTTGCAAGCTGAGGGCTGTGGTAACATACTATTTCTTTTCCCTTAAAGCAGCATTGTGTTTGTCTGCTCTGCTGGCCCTTCAAGCTTTGGATTTACTAATTGGTGGGAAAAGACCTTAAAAGGCTTGAATAATCAAGCCCATTTCTTTTTCATTATGTTGTCTTCCATTTAAAAAAATCCAATTTTTTTCCTTAATTTACAAGATCTAATGAATTCATAGGTAGTTGTTGTTTATCTGTTTCCCCGTCTTCAGCACTTCAGACAGATGAGAACAAAGCCATAAGCCTCCCAAATTGTCCACATAGTCAGTATTTCCTAACTGACTACTAACTAGTTCTAGTAGTTTTAAGACTCATACTTTGTTGCAAGAAGGGTGGCAATGTCAGTTTCATGACTCTTTGCTTCCTTTAGTAACAACCTCAGTGTTTTTTCTAGCAGTGTTATTTAAACTTGACTAGGTGAACAAAGTGGTGTAATTCACTTAGAGGCTGAACTTTCTGAAGCAATGATACAGAAAAAAACTGTGTAGACTTGGTAAATGAAACCCAGGATCCATCGGAGCAAACCCAGGAGATAACGTGAATGGTGAAACTGCAGGGTTTGGCCTTGAGCACAGCTGATAACTGAAGGGTATAACAGTTTATCCTCTGGCTACGGGATGCTACTGCTGACTTTGCTGTGTTGCACAGGCTGAGAATAGTGCTGTTTTTCCAAGCGTGCTGGAGGTGATCTGGGGAAATCTTACTGGGAGAAGGGGAGAAGCAGGGCTTGCTAGACACCAGCATATAGTGTGGCATGTGGCCTTTTTCTTTACTTCATCCCACAGTCCCTTACTGCAAAGATTAAGTGTGTTGGTAGCTTTTCAGTATTGTGGTACAGTTGCTGAGCAAAATGACATCTATTTCTGTAACCTGTAACAGCAAGTAGAGCTTATCAAAATTATTGCAAGGCTAGAAAGTAGACTGGTTTGTATTTAGAGTTTATTTTAGCATAGTTAGGACTTCAGATGCTGTCTGGTGTGAACCTTTTACTCTGCATATGAATTGTTGTGTGTAACTGGGCTGCTTGCACGTGTTCCAGGGATTGCTCGTACCTCCCCTGAAGCGTTACCCTAGCCCATCAGTTAAAACTTGCAGTTGGTACCACAGTCATTATCTCCTCTTTGGTACCATTTTAGAAGTACTTGAAAAGTTGACAGCCTTATCTTGGTTTCTGCAGAATCATCACTTTTGTCAGGCAGACATATTCCAGGTGGCATTTCTTGGAGGGGCAGGAGGGAGGAAGGGCTTCCATGCCTCT
This sequence comes from Anhinga rufa, assembly GCA_013400875.1. Taxonomy (NCBI): domain Eukaryota; kingdom Metazoa; phylum Chordata; class Aves; order Suliformes; family Anhingidae; genus Anhinga; species Anhinga rufa. Next base: position 6,179 of record VZTV01114664.1, on the reverse strand, counting down.
CTTTAGGAAAATGGGCTCTCTTCCAACACCTGCTTCTTCCGTGCTTGATTCCTGGATAATCATCTTACTGAGAGGGTCCTTGTCTGCACAGTGAGCCAGAAAAGTTGGTGTTCTTTAGCTGAGTGCAATTTCAAATTCAGCCTCTAGTGGTAGAAGAGAAATTGAGCCATATTTTCACTTTTGTAACCTTAAAAAAACAACCAGGTGTAGAAACATGGAAACCACGAAGAATTCTTTCCAAAGGAGGGGGGAAGCATCTCTCTGAAGCGTTCCAGCATTCTTACGGGCTACTTTTGCATAGATGGGTCGGGAATCTCCTGTAACAAAAAATATTAATTCATGGTCTTACTCTGTGGCCTGGTTGAAGCAGAGCACTGGTTTTACGGCCGCTGCACGCCATGTCTCTGTGTGTGCTTCCTTGGATCCCTGTGAAAGTCTGCGGGCTCTGCTGGGGCAGCCTGGAGGCTGCTGTGCTGCCCCTGCTGTGGCAGCATGAGTTCGGACAGAACTGAAACGGGGAGCTGTGAGAGCACTGAGAAACCAGCAAAGAAAATTTTGAACTTTTTGGGTGCGTTTTCTTTAAATAGTAATGAGAGGTCAGATCCCAAATGCTGGCAGCAGTGTGCTAGTATTTCACCAGGATTTTGAGTAAAATAGTTTCAGTTTGGAAGTAACAACTTGGAAATGTTAACTTAAAATTGGTAATGTGAGATGGCTGTAATGTTTAATACAGAGCTTGTGAAGTAGCAAAGCTGTGGACAGTGAGCAGGTTGACACCAGGGTGAATGTAAATGTCCTTTTTAAAAAAACTTCCTCTTGAAAATAAAACAGGCAAATTAAATTTCAGCCATAATTTCTACTTCTGGGAAGGCCTTACCTGTAGGTGTTAGTTTCACTTAAATAAAACACTGTGTATCAGTGACTTCTGCAGACTACTTTGTACATGTCTGGTAGTGTACTCAGATGTGATTTCTGTCCTCTACACATGTGAACTTGAATTTCCTGCCATTTCACATGTTGGGGGGAGAATGAAATAACCTACAAGCAGATCCTCCCAAGTACAATTCCTGGAAACTGTATACTGTTGTGGGCATGTTTATTTTCTACTTGTCTCCTTGCTGTGATAACCTCAACTTTTTGAGGAAGGGAGCAGACAGTTTGTTTAAAAACCTCCTACAGCAAAATGTCATTTACATAAGCAACAGCAGACCCCTTCATGGTACTGAACTCTATTTTCCTTTGCAGAGACTAGGGAGACATTCTGTGAGTCTGACCAAAGGGTGCCTGGAGTCTAGAGCTGCGTTACCCTGTAATGTTAGACAGACTTCTTCAGCAGAGGCAAGGCTGAAAACAAAATCAAATTCAATCTCATATATGCTTAAAGAAATTGGAAAGGGCTGTGCTTGAACTTTCCTTTTCAGAGTGGTCAGGACCTCAGTCCAGTCTTCAGGCTCCATTCTTGTTTGTAGTCCAAGGCTGTTTTACCTTCAGGTCTTAGTGAAGTTGGAGGATAAAAAAAACGCTCTTGGTGATACGATGGGTTTGCAGTGTTTTTTACATGCCCTTCTCCGTTCCCCCAGCCGCTCCCCTTGTGGTCACATCCAAGCCTTAATTTGACATTATTGAGACTTTTTTTCCTTGGATAGTACTTGATATCAGAAATTGGCTGCTTTGCATAGATAGGTCTGCTAACCTCCTTTAACAATATGAAAATTTAAGCACTGCCTCTTTCTGCAGTTGGATCTAGAAGGGATAGTCATACTGGTGGCAGAATATTCATCTCTGATTTATGGGAAGTCACAGACCCTCCTAAAGACAACAGCTTTCCATTTGGGTAAATGAGGGAGCAGTTAAATACCCTTTTGTTTCCGTGAGACAATAGTCTCAAAGCATTTTTTTTTTTCTTAACAATGGTCTTGAGACTGAACACAGAGGCTTGTGCTGAGCAGTCAGAGCACTGCTGGTGGTTGGCGTCATTGTCTGACTCCTTGACTCTGAATGATTCCTGAAAAACACAAAGCAGCATATTAAAAATCACATCTTTTTATGACAGTGCATGTTGTATTACTAGTACCCAAAGGGTTTAGCAAATTTCCCTGGCAAACATTCTTTGCTACAGCAGTTCTACTTGCAAACTGAACCTGAATAAAGAGGAGGCTTGGTGACTGCAGAGACACCTTGTAGATAAACTGCTAGGTGCTCCAGACATTTTAGAGGAGCAAAGACTAGAGGCTGTATATAGAAACAAATGAGGGCAGGGTGTATGGTACCCCCAAAACACCCCTCCAGGCAGTGGTACATTTAAAAACAACTTGTCAAGAATATGTCTGATATTAGGTGAAGTGTGAACTAATATGGCAAAGTTTCTTGCTGGGGAGGAGGTCTTGCAGAAAGCTGTGGAGCTTGGTGCAGCATTGTTTCCATTCCTTCATAGGGTTTGTTTGAAAAATACCAGGATCATAAGCTGCTGAAATTGGAAACATGAAAGGAATTTCAGGGCTGAAAAAACCCCAGGATGAACAAATATATCTTAATGTTAACTTCAAAGGGTCTGTAATGCAGAGGAAGTTGTTAAGGCTCATTTTTTGACTATATGTTTAGTACAAAAGGGGAAGAATTAGTGTTGAAAGCAGAAGAGCATGGAACAAGGTTATATTAACCTCTGGTCTGAGAGGGGAAAACGCTGTCGTCCTCTTCCTTTTGTAAGATAGTTTTCAAATATCTTCTATTTGGACTAAACAGTTGACCATACTAATGAGGTCTGCTTTTCCCAAACCTCTTATACTGGCCATAAAAGTGCCTGGTGGTGGATCCTGTGACTGAATCAGCATGATTCTGGGTGTTTATAGGAAAGTACAGGTCAGGACTTCTAATGGCCAATATCTGGACTGGTTGGCTAAAAGTAGCCCTAGAGTAATAACTTATGTGCTATTAAATGATCTGGAGTCGTATATTCTGATCTGTATCTAGCAGTAGTAAGTTACAGAGTAGTACCAGTGAAACATTCATGGAGACACCTGTGGTTCTGTCTATTTGAAGTCAAACCAACAGTGCTTTTATTTAAGAAATGGTCTCAGAATTAGTGGGAGCTCAGAGGCGTGCAAAGAGAAATGAGGTACCAAGCACTAGACTTGTGCTGTAGTCCAAATGCATCTATGGTTTTGCAGAAATTGTAGATAAAGCAAAGTGTCGTGAGAGCACAGCATTATCAAAGAGGTAAGGCAGCAGTTACGTGAGGCTGATGTTCTGGATGGAGTTGTACTTTGGTGAGACAAGTGATGCTGTTTTGAAATCACAGTGGTGAAGTAGAGGCGAGTCAGTGAATCAGTCATCTTAGTGCCAGTATTGAAATTTGTGGGATAATCACTGAGCTGAGACAAGTAAGCCCAAGAACATGATAAAATAAGCACTACCAGACTTACTGCCATCTGACAAGTGGTGCTAATATATCAAGGAAGCATTGACCTTTTCACACAACACCATAAGGCACATCAGTGACTGAGCTTTGTTTAACAAGCTGCTCAGATGTATTTCATATCATGCTAAGAGTTATTGTTAGTGTTATCTTTGGCACAGGAACGAAAATGTGGGCAACTGTTCCATTGCAAGCCTATCATAGGAGCCAGTAGGAACCAATTGTGGTTTTATGTGTAGGTTCGTGTGGTCAGTGCTGTACAGCTGAGAGCCTGGACAGTGGATGAAGGTGGTCTCCTCCAGCCACAGAGGCTTTGAGTGATTTGTGCAGAACAGGAAAAGCCACCACCCGCTGTAGAAGTTATGGGGCAGCTGAAATGGCAGCTGAGCCCAATATAGTGCTAGAACAGATTGGGTGGTTTTTTCTTTTTTTTTTGTGTGTGTGTGTGTGAAACTGTGTGTGCCTGTGTGCAGAACTTAATAGAAAAATGTAAGACGTGGTGTGTGGAAGCAGAGAGAGTGCATGAGGCAAGAGAGATCTTGTTGAGCAGGCTGCTATCTGGAAAGAAATTTCAAGTTGGAAGTTTCCACACGACTGATTCCTACTTCCCAGGGGAAGGATTTTCTCTGGGTTTCAGCTCTATCTGTTTCTCCCAAGAGAAATAACATACCTAAGCTCTAAATATTTTCTAGGTACTTGAGCTAAAAATGGGAGATACTGAGAAATGCAAATTCACTTCTCAATGGAAGCTCACTTAGTATTTCTGAAAGGGAACCAAAGTTTATATACTTTCTTTAGGGCACTTCAAGCATGTTTTTAACAAGTGAGAAATGCAACAGGTTAGCTGCTAGGCACAAAATATAATTGTATTTATAATGTAGTGGTAAGGCTGTGCAAGTGGGCATATATCTCACCTTATAAGTGGTTGCATAAATCAGCTAGTGCCTCATAGATCTCATCAAGAGGCCGTTTTCTTGACATCTCCCAGATTTGTAGTTTGCCTGCCAGCCATTTTAGGAGGCTCCTGGGAGGAGAGCTGCACGAGTGGCAGGGGACATGAAGGCAGAACAAGCTTTAATGCGGTCTGTAGTGCCTTCCCTTGCCAATCAGCTTCTGAACCCCTGCAGAAGTAGAGTGGCTTCTTCCTCCTTCATCTTCCTCATTCCCTTCTGCTCCTGCCTTTCAGAAACTGCAACTTACCAAATGACTTTCAAATTCACTAGCACAGCACGGTAATTGAGCTCAGCCACTTAAAGTGGGAGACAGGAGTTCTTCTTGTATAACTCGGCTCTAATGAGGATTTTAGTGTCAGGACACAAAACAGAGGTAGGTAAATCTGATTGTTTAATGAAGGCAAAATTACAGGCTGGTCATACCTAACCCAGTCTAGAAATGTGTAGCACAGCTGTGTTCATGTAACAGGACCATGGTCAATCAAGTGTAGCTCTCCAATAGGAAGTAAATCTTTGTGCTGTGGCTTCAGCAGCTGCTGCTTATGGATGTTCCTGCACAGCCTGAGAGGAATCCTCAAGAAGAGAGTGGAAGAGGTAATGCTTTAGGAGATGGACATCAAAAGATGGGGCTTCCCAGCACTGCACGTCTTGCTGAAGATTTCTGGGCCTGTAACATGGGATTTAGCCCTGATGTTTCCAGCCAGAGGTCTGGTTTAGTCCAACATCCTACCTCTAATAATAGCCAGTAGTAGTGCTTAGGGGGAAAAGTGTTGGGAAAGACAGTGATCCCTCCCAGCTTTTGGCAGGCTGCAGTTCAAGGACTTTGAGCAAGAAGGTCATGTCTGCACCTTTGTTTAACGGTCCTTGACAGACTTTCTTTTATGAATACACATAATCATGTGTTAATCTGTTTTACATTTTTGCCTTCACAACATCCTGTGACGATGGGTTCCGCAATTAATTGTTGTATGGAAAAAGTACCCCCTTTTCCTTTTAAACAAGCTGCCTTGTTTAAAACTTCCATTTTATACTGCCTAATTAATTTATTCCGAGACGTGGTTTCCTATTTGCTTTCTCTCTAATACCATTCCTGGTTTTATGTCTGTCATCTCCTCCATCTCCCCTTCTAATCTAAAAGTACTTATTTGTTTAGTTCTCCTTAGATTAAAGGTGCTCCAGACCTCCCATTGTTTTCACCCTTCTTTGAACCTTTTCTCATTCTGCTATATGCTTCTTCAAGGAGGGTTTCTCAGAGCGGCAGCTCTAGGCTGCACAGAGGATTTGCAGTGGCACAGTGGCATTCCCTTTGGTATTGGGTAGCCTTGACCTGCTCACTCCTGACATTCCCATTGCTCTTCAAACCAGCACTGAGCTTCGCCATCTGTGAGTGAGTGGTTCCTCACTTTAATTAAACTGCATGGCTCCAGGGTTTCCATTCACTATATTGACTATTACTTTGTGTTGTGTGTGTATAAATACCTGACAAATCTATCTGCAGCTCTTCACAGTTAGTTCTTCTGACTCTGTAATCACCATCAAACTTTATCATCTTGCCACTTGCTCCATTTTCCACATAAATAATGAATATATTGAGTGGCACAAATGCAAAACCAGAGCTGTTGTGAAAACTGGCTATTTATTCCTGTGCTGTTTCTTCTCTAACCAGTTGTTAATTCACAGAAGGACCTTCGATCTTATCTCATGACAGTTCAATTTCTTTAAAAGCCTGTGGTGAGAGACATTGTCAAACGTTTGTTAGAGATCCAAGCACACTATATATATGTAGTCATGTGTATATATATGTGTGTGTA
>VZTV01114662.1:0-16264 GCA_013400875.1 Anhinga rufa | reverse complement strand
GCCGCTCCTCCCAGCTTGGTATACTAAGAAATAAATACAGCACCTTCAAGCCAATTCAGTTCTTACTGAAACAGACTGTGCACAGTCATTATTTCCAAGGCATTAGCATCTTTGCAAAGGACTTTTTACCTGTAATCTGTGTGTCCTGTCTACATAATTCCCTCAACGTCTCCAGTGCTCTAGATCCAGAACATTTCAAGGCTGGTGGCTATTTTAGGTAAGTACTTAGGAGTGTTTTGCTACAACTATGAGTAATGTTCTCTCAGCTGCTACAGCAGATCAATTTTCTGTTTGTTTTATCTCAATATCATAACTAAACACAGCAATAAAATGTAGCACAGAAATTATTTATCACAGCATAGAACACTTCAAATAAAACATCAGTTTAGATTTATGCTCGAAGTTTAAACAATTTTGATTCGAAATGCCAAAAGGGATTTTTTTTTGGAGAGAGCTAATTAAGTTTTATTATTTTTTTTTCATGTTTCTCCAGCAGCAGAGAACTGTAAAACAAGTTTTCTCACCAGAGTATACCAGAGAAAGGAGGAATCTTTAGATGGTCAGTAACAGAGGAGACCTATGAATAGCTAAAACATGCTGCACATTCTGCTCACCTGACAGAGGATCTGTACAGGACCACAACATCAAAGCAAGCTGCAAGAGCATTTCATTATCTTTTGCCAACGTTCTTCTCAGCACCGCATCCCCAGCATCTTGCTACCTTTTTGCATTTTCCCCTCCCCATGTTCTTTCAAACATTTGATGGCAAGACAGTGTCTGTGTGCCTGTAGTGGAAGGGGAAGTGGGAAAGCGCAGTATGTGTGCACAAACACCACTTGTTAGGATTGAAATGGACATTTTAAAGTGAGTATGTAAAACATATTATGTTTTTAAAAATACCTATACAGTTCTAAGTACAAACTGAATGCATAAAATTAAAGTCTGATTTATCCAACAGTACTACCACAGTCAGCGCATCTACTCAATTAAAAATTCAGCTCAGACATACATCACTGTCAATAATATGAATGTCCTCCATAAACAGTTCATTAATTACTATCACAGAAAATAATCACTACATATGAGGCACAGGCCTATGGTAACCATTGACCCCATCAAGACTTCTCATTTTGGTTTTCAAACACTTCAGATTACAAAAGCAACACTTGTCCTATGATCAAGTTTTAATCATTCCGATCCATTAAGAAGATATTAGCTTTCTATCAAGCAGATTTAACACAATATGGGCAGTAAATAGACCTTGTATTGCTTATCTACATAATTAGTACTCATTGCTATAAAGGTATGTTCTGATTTGCATCCCAGTTATGCAGTCTGATTGGGTTCCAGCTAAACATTGTTCCTAAGGAATGTTTTCTATGAAACACTAGAAGTTATACAAAGATAGGAGGTATAGCAACAGCAAAGACAGCCAAGTTCTCATACTCTTGTTACACATCTTTCTAATACATTCCTAAGGCAAAACGGAAAGACAAAGCCTCTCCTCAAGAGATGCACTGGCTATGGCATACCTTCAAATTAACGGTAACTTACACAAAGAACAAGCAGATAACCACAGGGCATTCATAACAGCATACTGACTGCATAATAAATTTTCAGGAGGAATAAATAACAAATACTATTATCTTCCCATTAAGCACTCAAGTTACTGCTCAGCTAAACACAGGTCTGAACTGGACACAGGAGCATCAAAGCCTAAACAGCACCAGAAGGCCAACGATCCTGGCTGAGGGGGAGCCACCTTGCCCTGCCTGGCTCTTCGAATGCAGGTTTCTGCAGCAGCTCTCCCTGCCTATCAGCATTACGAATTCATTTCATGTAAGGAAGCAACTGAGAATCCTAATTTTCTCCTCCTCAGCCAGGCCACTGTCTGGTATACTGTCAATGAGATGCAAAAACAGCACCCCACAAGTGCTTATCTCAGTCATTTGCTAAAGAGATTCTGTTCATAAGTCTCACAAGAGTCCATATGGTTTATTATACTTTATTGGGCTACAAGAAAATCCATTAGCTCTGATGCAGTATCTCTCAGAAACAAAATAAGCAATCCCAAAACTGTAAGCAAAAAGACAGCAGTTTTCTTCTGAAAATTGTCAAACTGAATCAACCTTTTTTTTTTACCCCTAAGCAGTTTTTCAATACTTGAAGCAAAGTATTTCTGGTAAGTATTACAGAGACACTAAGCTGCTAAGCCTTTAGGTAGTAGCACTAGAAGGAAAAAGATGAACAGGTGCCCAAACCAGATGGATATCCACAGCTGGCAGCCACTCTCAAGAAGCAAGAGAATGAGATGGCAAAGTTAATGAGGAGCAATATCCATCACCACACAAGCAGAAAACCTGGAGTCACTGCCCTGTGGGCTGTGAAAACACTAGATTAAACAAGAACAGCTATAAATAGTAAGCAGCTTCCCACACCTTAGTCACTGCAGCAATGATTTATCGGTGGGAAGGCAACAACAACTGGTATGACAGAGATGGAAGCTAAACCGAAGCTTTGGAAATACACAGAGCAGGGCCTGATCCAGCTTCCAGTCCTTCAGTTTAACAGTCTCAGGAGCCCTTAGCTCCTGGATAGTACTGAACTGCTTGGCACATCATTAAGGGGGCAAATCTGTATTTCAAAGGTGAAAGAAAGCTGCAGTACCATTTTAGGTTTTGAGTTTCTGTATATAACATATGTTTTGCTTTCCCAGCAAAATGAAAAAATTTAAAAATTCTCTTTTGAATTCCCATATTTTTTCAAAATATATTTTAATTATTTCAAGCCTCTATTGTCCATTTTAAAACAGGACCAACTCAAAAAGCCAAATACTCCTCTCTAGTCCAGAGCAGTTTCAAAGAGTTATTCTGTTATTTCATCAGGAACCTGTTTTGCTTGGAAAACTGTTGGAAGAAAGCTACCTTTCTTGCTGCTCAGGAAAGGTGGAAAAAACACCATTCCCTGATTTCCCCATCAACACAGTGAATTAACCTGATAAAGAGGTATTATTTTAAATGAGCAGTAAATTAATTTCTAGCAGACAATTAATACTATGATATTCAATTTCAAAATCCATTATCCAGGCTTTCATCTACTTTTTAAAACCCAGGAAAAAAGTATACCTGTGAGAAAACATGTCAGGACACAGGAGCTAAAACTGTAATTCTAGAGAGTCTCTGACCTGGTGAAGGAGAGTGATCGCCATATCCCCATGCCCCTTGCCAAGGACACAGCCCTGTGAATGACAATAATTTTTAGAGGCAATGAGGTAACTTAACCTCAAGAACTAAAACTGTTCTCCTGTCACATCAGAAGTGCCACTGAATGGCCTTTTTGTGATTTAGTTAGCCATCCAGTATGTGTGCAGATAAGATGTTCCATCCAAGACAGAAATGCAACAAATAGTCATCTATGAGATATAAAAATAAGAATATTGAATTAACATCTATCTATTCCAAATGTGTCATCTCCTCCTAGCAAAAATTCAAGAGAAATGTATTTCAGGAATGATTTAACAGAATTCTGTTCCAGTTATGAAATTATTTTTTGAGAATACGGCACATGGATCAAAAGCACCTATTGCTAAAAAGTTATAGATTAAGAAAAGTTTTCCACCCAATGTGGAACGTGACCGATTTCAGCCATGGGGCCAGGAAGCCTGTTTTTCTCCTAGATAATACCACCTTCATGTTTCCAAGTCACACTAATTATTAACAGGCTGACCGAGCTTAATTCAAGCTAGAAGACTATCAGCGCTGAGATGCCTCAGACCCTACATAGGCAGCATACAGGAGGCTGCACTGAAAGAAAGAGATTAGTTTCTACCCAGCAGCAACAGACCAATGCCACAGGCACTGGATACTGAAAAAAGCTTTCTCAGAAAAAAACCCAAAACTTGCCAGTGTCCTTGTCTCTTATACTGCTAAAACCATTTTCTCTCCCCTTCTTTTCATCTTTATTGCAATAGCTACATTATTTTAATACATGAAAATATCAGTAGTTCTGTAACATCCAGTGCATGTTTTTAGCTAGAATTTTCAACAAAAAAACCCCAACCAGCACAATCACTGTCAACACTTGGGTATCTGTCCTATGGGAGAAATCCTAGCAGGTCATAGTTAAATAGAGATTTAGCTAGCCATAAGGCATTGGTGAAGCCCATCACAGGGCCCAAATAGTCTACTTTAAGTACTGAAATACTTTAAAACCCCCAAACCACATCCTTTACTTCCAGTAACAAACAGCATTAGGTAAATTCCTTCAAGGGCCACAAGCGAGCTACAAAAAGCCCTAACAGTCCAATTTTTGTGCTATGAAAACCTAAAGTTTGGGTCTCTAAAGCATATTCTAGATGTGGTTTGGCAGAATTTTGAGTGGCTGACATGACTAAATGCTTAACTGCTTGGTTTCAAAACTTGGGACATAGATTAGTCTACAAAGAGAGAGATTTTGCTGCTACCTGCAAAGCTCTGTGCTCCCCAGAAGCCTAAAAAGTAACCCACTTCTCGAGTCAGACTTAGTATCTCATCTACTTAACATAAAGTATGTATGACAGAACTCCTGATATAGAGTAAGATACTGATCAGCTCAACATCGAATAAAAGGAAACACTCAAAAAGCCATTCCAGTGCTCTCACTTGCCAAGGGAGCTCACCTCTGCACCAGTATGGCACAGCCCCATTAAAAGCCATGAATCTTTGAAAGCATCGGGTAGAAGGACTAACTGCAAACTAGAGAAGGCACAGGACGGAACAAAATACATTCCCTGATCTACCACCACATACTGCTCTCTTGGCCGAGCTGCTGCAGTTTGCTACACCCCACTTCACTGCCGCGATCAAAGCTTACAGCAGCTGACCGAGGCTCCAGGGAGTTGTTAGGAACACTCTTTCAGAGTCTTTGAAGGAAGAAGATTCTTTTAATTAAATATTTTCATTTACTGGCAATCTAGAAGGCTGCTTTGCTAGCTAGAACACTCTTCTGTAGGACTTCATTACATTGGGGTAGGGGAGAAACCTAGGATTCCTACAGAAACAACCCCATATTTAAAAGGAATAATGTTATTCGTGGTTATTGCTAGTTCTGAGACTCAAAACAGTTCAAGGCTGAAACATAGTTCTGCTAATCAATATCATAATGCACAGTTTTTAAAGACTTAATTCCCCAGCCCATTTGTTTGACCCTTTCTGTCTCCATTTATTCAGGATTCATGGAACATCATTGCCTTCTTGCTGGCAAGAACTCTTACTTCAGCCTGTTTTATTGAAGTATCTTGAAAGCATAAAAACCTCTGGATTCATTCATTAATTTTTACTGTGCCAATTAAGAGTTACATATAGCATTCAACTAAGTCTTATTTTTAAAGTTATTCTTAAAATACCTTGGGAAGACTGTCGTTTCATTATTTCTTTCACAGTTTGTCTAACAATAACTTGAATTTCCATTAAATTGTTTTTCGCATTCTTGAGTCTGCCCGTCTGTGAATCTGAACTGCAATTATGTCAGACATTTCATTCAGTGCTCTCAACTTTTACAGAACAGTTTAATATTGATTCTAGGTGTCATTGTTCAATTCACTTTTCAAAACTTCTTCAGAGCATTATTCAAGCATCAAACTCACATAGATTAAATAGCACACACAGTATTAACAGTTTGATGCTGCAATCATACATCTAAAACTTTTGCTGCCTTTGAGACATTTTATAGATACTTGCTAAATTACTACAGAGAACCTGTTATTCCTTAGTAATGGAATATGCATACATTAATTTAATAGCCCTCCAAAGCGTGGGCACTTTTTTTTGTTTGATTTGGTTTTAATTTGACACATCTTTATTCATCACAACTAAAACAAGAACAAATGGTTCATTCAAGACAGTTCAAATACAAATACCTCAAACTGTTGACATTTAGGTAGGTAAGCAAGCGAGGCTAAAGGAACAAGACCTTCCAAAAAGAGTTGGAAATCCCAAGCTCTCACATGTCTGCGGTGCGTTTACATAGTCAGGCTTCAGACACCTTCTACCAAACCCTAAAGGGTAATTCTGTGAAATTGTATTTACTGTGTTTATTATCAGTTTGTTTATTAAGCATCTAATTTTTACCCTCTGAATTTCATATAAACATTATATTAATTACACAAATTGTTACTAATTATACAAATTATTGTATAAATTATATAATATCATTTACTACTACAGTATAAATTAGTACCAATCATATAAAGTAGTATTTATCTCCATACATCACTGACATCAGGTTGCTGCCCTCAGAAGGATGATTCAGGAAGTCATTGTTTGAGACTTGCTATTGCAGTTTTACCACTGGGTAAATTCAGACTCAGCAGTTAGTGACTATGATGACACAGACCTATTTTCCTCCTACCTCTGGCAATTTTACATGCTCTTTAATAGTCCCATTAATAGCTCTGCACTTATGTTCCCTTCCTATTCCACTTCCTCCAAAGTGACTGCTGTTTTATCAATAAAGATCAATGAACAAAAGTTGCTTTCTTATTAACCGAATACACACACACGAAGAATACACACCATCAGAAGCAAAGATGCTTCACAGAAGGGTACTCTGGAAGCATTTTGCCAGCAGCTCAGCAGACACTTTAAAAATACGAAATGCAAGCTGGTCTAGTCAAACTAAGATGGCAAGTCTTCAATTATACACCCTCCGCTTACTTAGGATGCAACATCTATCCTCCTCAAGAAGACAGCAGCTCCAAATGTGCCAAACCTGGAAGCGTCTGCAGTGGCTCTATTTCAACTGACTGATGAACCATGCAGACACCTTCAGGGTGTCTCCTATGAGACCTCCCCTAGTTTAGCAAGGAAAAAAGTAGGTTAAGAACCAGGAACAACCATGCAGTTGAGAACCCAAAGGTTGAAAATGCATGTAGGATCCTGTAGGATCCAGATAAACTGCAGAACTTGTTTACTCTTCCCTAGCCTTATGCATTCAAACTGGCTAAAACTGCTATTTGCAATATCTGAGAGCTCATCCTCAAGTGAAGATTCCTTGTGTTCTCTGCTTAAGATGCTGTGCAACCGCCATAAAGGTGTAATTGAATAAAGCATTTCAAAGACTACAAGTTCTCATTGTAACTCGTATATAACGGCACGTACACCAGGAAGTGAAAATAGGCCAGGAGCTAACAGTTAGTTCAATATTAACAATGAATTGATGTTATCTTGCTTCTCACATGACAGCGTGCTGAGTTTCAGTTAACAATGTCACTTCTGTTGACACACTTCTCAAAGATGGACAAGGTCAGATAAAGGGTTCGGGAAAGACAGTCAATGGGTAAGTGGGAAGAGAATAGCTGTAAGGGAGTAAGCAGAAACTAACTCCTCTTACACTGACAAGCAGCAGCATTTGCTAAATAGCAGCTATTTGGAAAATAAAGCTTGGAATGGAAGGAGTGAACCACATCTGCTGCTTTTTAGCAAAAGACTAGTACATAAAACAGCTTCATCCGACAACCAATTTCTTCATGGCATTTAAGAAAATGGAGTTTTAAATTAAGTTTTAGGAAGTTGAAATTTTGAAAGCCAAAGGAGAGAAATCTATTTGTAAATAGTCAACTCTCAAGCTCTGAAAGCTTATAGGAGGAAGACTGCAAAGCATAGCAAGTTGATCAACATCCTCCACAAGAAGACACAGCACTAAAAGGTCCTTATAAAGCTTCCCAATGAAAGGTTTAAAAGCCACACGTGCACCGTTGTACATTTAGTTTTACAGTTGTTTGCATTTTACTCGAGACCAATGGTCCGTGTCTCCACATGCTATATACATTTCCCTGAATGCCTTTATTCATGCAACCACCTACAGTGCTTAGCCACTGGCTACAAGTTAAGCACCCTCTTTAAAAGAATGGAAAGAACAGTTTGTTTCCTCACAGTAATGCCAATGGATGACAGTATTTTATTAATAACAGATCCAATTAATTTCAACTACCAAGTAGGGTTGAAAAACTTCAATATCCTTTAACCTTGCTTTGTTTTAAGTTATGAAGCTTCCAGCTTCAGACAGGTAGAAAATGCAGTAGCAACTACTTCTGTTTGCCATGTCGCTCAAGTAAGAAATGAAAACTTCATGGAAGCAGAGAACAATGCATAGGGAAGATGGAAATACAAACCCTTAGAAAAAAACTAATCAGAAAGCTCCATGACTATAACAGAAGATTTTATTGGATTAAATTCAACATGAAAATAAGATTGCTGGTTTAACATATCTATCCATTTATGTTAAGCTAGAAGAGAATTCCTCTTTCATTCCCATCACTCCTTGACAGCACAGAGGAGAGGTTCAACTCACTTGGTGCTGACAACCAAGCTAAGATGAGACATGCAAGTACTTTAAGTGCTTTAAGCTAAATTTTAAGTGGTACCGCACACAGTAGTTCTGACCAATGCTTGAAGTTCTTTGCTTGAAGAAGTTGCAGTAACAATTCTTAAAAACTGATTTTTATTATTAGAATTTTTGCTTCCTCAGATATAAAAAAATCAAAAATAAGCATGGCAAAACACTGCCCATGTGTAAAAGATGTTTCAGAACAGACACTTTCTGTAATAGAAGCCTTATATTTTTTCCATAGGCACTCCATCCACCAAATACACAACTGAAAGAGCACCTCAGGATTGCAGAGACTTACAGCAACTATTTCTTCCAGCAGACATCAGACTGTTAATAGCACCTCTCTCAACAAGTCACTATCTACTTCAAGCCCCATTAACTAAAAATACCAGTTTAGGAGTAGTTCCTTCTTTGTTATGGTATATATGTTTGCTCACTGCTAGCAGCTGTAAAAGGATCTGCTCTAGAATAATTAGGTTCTTAAAAAGCCAAGAAACAAGGACTTTCCAACCCACCAAGAGTAACATTCGTTTTATTTTTAAACTCAGAGCTAATGCATACTTCCACACGGCCGCTGAGAAGGACAGTGGCTGAGCTGTTACAAACTGCATTTCTACACATCAGGACATAAGTTACATGTAGGTGGGAATACCCAGTTAATTCTGCCCACAAGATTAACTACACTTCCTGTAAATACTAAATGTGCTTTACGTGCTCTTAAACACCTCTGCTGTTCGTCATGTTCCCAAAAGCAATCTTAGAGAGCAGCTCCACTTCTTCTAGTCTGACTAGTAAGAACCGATCCTTCAAGCCAGCCAAGCAGTGGTATTGAGACTACAGTTGCACATTTGTATTTTTGACAGCACAGTTAACTCAAATTTGTTTCTCCAGCTTATTTCTCTATAGCTTTTGTAAGTAAAAGCCAGAACTCTAAAGTGTAAATTGCTAGTTAATCACATTCACAGATGATAGTACAACCTAATAAGAAACTAAACATTGGATATGAAAAAGTGACTACCTACACAAACTACGTATATGCCATTACTACCCTTCTGGCAAAAGCAAGAAGTGTAAGACTGCTTGAAAAGAGCTCAAGTTTATATTTCCACAGATAGCCATCAACAGGAGAAGTACTGCTGAAAAGCTGTTGTAGTGTCAAAAAGAGCCAAGTTAGCCTTGATTTATCCCTTTGGAATAAAAGGAGAAAGTCAACAAGCTGCATTTGAGAAAATTAATAGCCGTTCCTACTACATGCCAGTAAGACCAGACCTGGAACAGCCTGCTCAGTTCCAGAACCTATTGAACTCCACCTATCAATAGCGGGTATCGCTAACGACCAGCTATACAAAAAGTGTTACTGCAAATGCTTAAGCGTAATAGAAGAATTGCGGATAAACGATGAATCCAAGCTATTCATAATCATCCGAACAGTGAAATATTAAGACATAACTGGCTCTCAAATGCAACTTCAGAAGCCTGGGGAAAAAAGTATTTAGAAGCAGAAGAATTTATTGTAGTATTTCATTTTAATATAATCAGATTTAAAACCTCATTCACCATGTATTATGCTGTAATACTGCTGCAGAAATTCCACCTATTCGAAGTGTACAGCAGCATTGTGCTCTATTGTTTAGGCAGTTCCCTGCAAGACTCCACAGAGAAGGCAGCACAGATTAATTTTCATATGCCCTCCCTTCAGAATACATGATTCAGTAGAGGAAAAAGCATTTTTGCTTTTGATGGCTCGCAAGCTATTTTTAGAGGTTTGAAGTTAATCCAGCTCTCAGCTGCTCTAGCAGCGATACATCCTCTCAGCCTCAGCACAGGCATTCTGGCCAATCTGCTGTAGCAAAAATGCTATCTAGGTATTCAGAAATTCAAACCAACCTTTTTAACAAGTGGGACTGCTTAATTGCTTATGTTCCTACCCAGGTATTAATGTGGACAAGTGCCCACTCACTGGGAGTATACTACTCTCCCCAGGATTTCAGTTCAAGGTGGACATCTTATATATTACAAGTCTTGCCATTTTTCTCACCTAAATTCCACTCTCTATTAATAGAGAGAGCACTGTTTTAGAGCCACGTATCCTTCCGTTTGACACCGATATTTACACACCAAACAAAACTATCTGGACAAGTAGTATAAGAAGCTAAAGGCACAAGTGTAAAGACAGTGTATACTGCTAAAGATACAGGCAAGCCTTTCAAAAAAAGAATATGATAAAGGAAATGGCTTGTTTCATGCTTCATCTACAGAGAATTTGCAAAATGACCTGGCATAGCAGTAAGCTGGCACCAGCTGGCAAATGAAGATTCCTCAAAGGGATGAAGCAAGTTAAATATTCCTCTGGTTTTAAGGAGAATGAGGATACAAAGTACACACTTCACCAGATAGCCTCAAGTACCACATTAAAAGGCAGGATTTTTAGAATTGGATTTTTAAGTAAAAGGCTATTCCGAGACAGTTAGTTCACTGGCAAAGGATGTTCTGCTCATCCCATGAGCAGAAGAGGAAGGGCATGAGGGAGAGGGAAGGTGAACCCTGAAGTAGTGTCTAAATTTAAGGTTAAATAGTATGCTTACACACTCTTTTTTTGTGCCAAACAAGTAACACATATCCCAATATCCATAACCACCATAATCTTACATGCATTTCACTTCCTCCTCCAGAAGAAAACATCGAACTTCTGGAAGTACTTCTGAAGGAGAACGGAACTAACTTTGCACATCATTCAAGACACATACATCACCACTAGATACAGTTATCCTGACCCATCTAGGGCATCAAAACTGAACGCTCTCAGGCATGCAAAACTCATCCGTGGTCAGAGCCCTTGCTTATAAAATCCAACAGATTAGTCAAAATTGACACGAAGCTGCAGTTTTAGATCTATATGCTGAAGAGGTAGCAATGCTGCCCACCTCTCCCTGCAGCTCAGTTCGAAGCAGCACCTGAATGAAAAACTAGTAGGGGTTGTTCCAAACAGCTTGTATTCTTAGAAGTACTGTGCCAGCACCAAATCCATTTTGCAGACTGGGGTTTCCTCAGCCACCAGCAAATGGGCGAGAGGGGGCACACACCTGCTTTTATTGATAAAAGCGAACAAAATACTTAGTTTCACCCAAAACACAGGTTGATTTGTGTAGGTATGCTCGTTCCTCTCAGACTAGTTCAGAATTTTGCAGTGTAACTTCTGTTCTCCTACAGCAAACTAAAGTCAGAGCTAGGGAAGGATCCTAACATCATGACAGGCACATGAAATCCCACCCTGTTCTGCAGGAAACACGCTCACGCGCGGTAGCTGCACCGCAGCCGTTGAGCTGTCGCCCAAAGAGCTGCGCCCAGTGAACGCCACAGACGGTTTTCAAACCGGCTGAACTGAGACACAAAATTCACTTAAGAATAAGAATGAGCCACAGAACCAGCAGCTTTTAGAAATTAACACAACACTCTCATCTTTAGCTGTCTTCTGAATTATTTTCTCCACGCCTCCTGCCACACAGGCATTTATTCGCATACCCTGACTTGTTTGTGTCTCACTGTATTTCTCCCACACATTAAGGCAGAAAAGATATTGCTGTAAAATGTCTCTTCCTTTCAGAAAAATATTCCGAAAGCACTCTGTTCCTATGGTGATGGGGTCCTACCTAGATGAGGAAAACCACTGCTTAAGAGAATAACACACAGGATCAAGACTGAAAGGGATATAAGCACATTCTGGATCCAGAGTTTTTCCATTTACTCATATATGATGCCTCAGTACGGATATTTATTCCTACTATGAAGGTCTAAAGTAGTTACAACTGCACCTACTGTTATTTCAAGTGCCATTTTGTCTTGACTAGCCATTTAAACTATATCTGTATTCATATAATTGGATTACATTAAGAAAACTTAAATTGCTTCCAAATGCAGCCAGTTTTAAGTTTAAAAATCAAATCCTAGTTTATACAAGAAATTAGGCTATAATTATATGAGGAATAGAAACTATAATGGAAAATAGAAAAATAACAGTAATTTAAAGCACAAAAATAATTTCTTCTTCCCTCCCCCACATCAGGTTAAAAATCCATATTGAAGTTAATTTTGCTTGGTTTAACAAGAGGCTTGCATCTGTTGGAAATACCGATATTTACTATGAAACAGTTGAATAAACTGTGTAAGACAACAGCATCACTAATTTGGTACTAAAAAAAAGACTGCTTACAAATAAAAACAATTTACGCATGGATTTAAAGTTTAAACAGAACTTTACATTGAATGTCCTGGGGTGGGTTTTTTGGTGTTGGGTGGGGTTTTTTGTGTTTTTTTTTTGTTAGTTTGGTTTGGTTTGGGGTTTTTTTTGGTTAATTTAGTGAGCAGGGGAGAGGGAGGAGAACAGAATGCAGCACACAACTGAACCATAGCTCCTCTCCAGAGGCAAGGCCAAGTATCCCACAGCACTGCAGGAGTCCTAGGGCCACGGTTCACAATCTAACTCGGAAAGCTCTCCCTAATATTTCCTAGACTTTGGGCAGGTTAATATTACAAGCGCACCCAAAGCCACTGTTTTCATGAGGACCATTCAAAAGCTGATACAGCTCATCTGCAAGCTTAGAAACGAGAGTCAAGTTTAACACAGGAAAGCAATTGCTTCTGAAAGTTTGCCAATATTGCTTTTAGGTTTCCCTCTCTTCAGTTGCTCTATTCTCTCACAAAAAAAAAAAAAAAAAAACAAAAAACAAAAAATTCCCATTAAGTTCTCAGAAAAAGAGGGTAAATAGGGCACCCAGGGAGGGCTCCTAGCCGTCCCATGCTTTCACGGCTCCATTAGTGTTCATCCACCCAAAACTTAATCATGTATGCAGTGCTTTACTGGCTTAACTCTCACATTGCACCCACATGAGTGTACAAATGCAGGCGAGCTGGGTGTTGAAGCAGAGTAAGCAGCCTTCAGACATGGAGCCTGATCTTGAACAAATGAGCTCAGTCACACTTAATTTAGATCTAACTCGGTGACAAAGTAATATGTATGTATCTACACACAAACACACACACACTTCAAAGTGTAATTACAATATTAATGCCCAAAACATCACATTAAGTTCACTATTAACAAAAGTCGTGCCAATTTAAATTGCCTGGGTTTTACTTGAATCAAAGTTGTATCAGTTTAATTATTCTCACCTGGTAAGAAGCATTTACTCAGTTTCGCGCAAGTTTAAATAAAATAATTTTAAATAACTTTACACTTGGTGCCCTGACTCTTGCTGAGAAGCTAAACGGAGAACGTTAGAAATGGGTCACACTGGTGACATAACAGAAGTAGTTCATCACTACATTGCATCTGGGAGTGCTGAGAAACATTGATGTAACCTGGATAATGCTTAGTTTATAAACTGCTTGGAGATCCTTGAACACCAGGGCACTCCAGGTCTGTTCCAAAGCTTACTAAGTTTTAACATGTGCTTTATATCCTGGGGCAGGGGGAGGGAAGGGGTGTTGAGGAAAGAGACAGGAGGAGAAGACTAAACATTTGCATCTGGTAAAGAACAGTAGCGAATTATTTAATAAAGTTCCATCACAGCAAATAAAAATGAAAATTCAGTGCTGTAACATTAAGGATTTATCTATATTTCAGTTGTAAATGCTGTTGTTGATTGTCCTGCTGGTAAAGATTTACTGATGTTTAAAAACCGCGCTAACCACAAGGCTTCTGCAGAACATCTCTATTGTCCCTAAATTTAAAAAGCACTGTCTGTGTAAACCTGAAGTTTGCAGTGAGGAAATCAGTAGCTCCTCTACAAATCGATTATACTGAGCCCCTTTCCTCACACTCCTGCCCTTAAAGTGTCAGGTTTTTGGCAAACACTTCAGCAAAATATTCTCCTTCGCAAATAAAAATGTGGCCCAGACCATGACTTCTGGCACTTTACTGGAAGCCAAACATTTTCCCCATAGAGCATTAAAAGCTAGTATGTGCCACAGTGGAATATATATAAAAAGAGACAGCTTAAAAATATCATCAATCTCTTTAAATAGAAACTGAAATTCCAAAACATGACTGTAGCAGGTGGGAGTTCAAATACTAAATATTGTGAGATCTGACAAAGATTACCCCCTCTACATAACAGCACTTCTTCACCCTCTTTTTACACCACCCTCAGCCTCAGTCCTTAACCTGTACTTTGGAAGATGACTGGTTTCCCCAGCTTCCTAGATGACTATATTGCAGATTATTTTTTTTTAATTATTTTTGTCTCTTTTCTCTAAATCAGTGATGTACTGAAATGACAAGTACGGCTAGGAAAATCTGTGAAAGCTTTTTACTGAATGCTCCCCATACAATTATTTTAAAACACTTCACTCAGCTGCCAGCTTCTCCTCTTGACAGCTGGCTTTGGCTTCCCTCCTGGCCACAGACTGGCTCCTCTCCACAGCTACGAAGTTTCAGCCAGAGGCTGGAAAGAGATTAATTTGGAACAGAATGGAGATATCTGAAGCTCTGTACAACTGTTTTATTCCCCCCACCCTTCTGTCCTGGAGTGCACACTTTTGGGTGACACCAGCGCGCTTCATGTATGCCGAATGCTCTACGTAAGAAGGAAAATAATGCTGCAGAGGAGTCTACTTAGAGACCTTCAGGCACACAGATGAACAGTGACAGTCCTAGCATTTCTTGGTTGTCCCCAGAAAATACACATCCTAACTCAGCAGAATCCCTAAATGCATTGCTACCAGTAGTCCCACTGACTTCATTAACTACTTGGGTGCTTCAAGTCAACACATTTTCAAAGGATAACCAAAGCTTAGTCCTGTTTGATGCTAAGCTTCGACTGAATTTGATGAGAGAAACTGAACACCATTAAGAGCCAAACTGTTAAAGTAACTGCACAGAAGCCTTTATTCCTTACAACCTGCACTTCAACTTACAGCCTGTAATTCGTAAGTCTCAGCTCCTTTAAAGCCAAAAGAAGTTTTACTCACAGATTTAAAATAAATATGGAAGAGTTGTAAGGTCATCCCTACCTTTTGAGCCTCTTACTCCATATGAAACCATCTCCAGTAGAGTAGAACAGCCCTTAGTTATCCATATCAGTATGTACTAAATTATTCAAGCACCTCCCCAATTTCAAAGACAAAGTGGGTTCTTAAATACATTTCATATGCAAGTGTTAATACTGGATTATTCTTAAACATTTATTGTGAGATTCTAGCACAGCTACATGTACTTCTCCATCAAAGATAAATGCCTGCTGTATTATTAACACACAGCTCTCCCGTTCCCCATCTGCAGTTCTTGCTATACGTGACAAAGTAAATCATGACACTACTCCTAGAATTCCCCTGCAAGCAAAATATGCATTGCTGGTTTGTATTAAGAACACGTTACTGCCAAGCTCCAAGGTGTCCTTATCATGCCTCTGAACCCCCATATAACTACTTTTACTCTGCTAACGTTCAGCCTGTTGATCTATCCAGAAAACTCAAATAATGCACTACCCTGTAGTACGCACTAATTACCTCAAACATCAATTACAAATCTAATAAAACCATTTGCAAGGGATGGGAGTTAGAAGCTTGCCAAGACTTTGCCATTTAGTATTATTAAATTTGAAACATTATCATTCTGTGTTGTGCAAGCTAGACTACAGTTAAGCTGATTTACCAAGACAGGTTACACTGCATAGCCCCGAAACGCATGATCTGGAAACAGGAAGCTTATCTATAAAAAAGCACAGAAAAGCAGGAGTTCATTACCTACTGGAATACACAGATGATGACAAAAGAATCATTACTTCAATATCCACACCACATTTCAAGTTTACTGGGATAAACTAGATGCAATCTCTTCCAAATAAAACTCAGTCAACACCTACACAAATATAAGCTGCTATATTTATTGTACAATTAC
>VZTV01114661.1:1704-14222 GCA_013400875.1 Anhinga rufa | reverse complement strand
CCTGAATTATTCTATGATTCTATAAACTTCATGGAGTTCTCATTGCTCTTAGAGTTTGCCTCTGTGCTCCATTCTCAATGGGCTCGGTGACACACCATGGATTCTGTGTTTAGGTAGTGACTGGAAGGGTAAGTTCTAAGGGCTTTTAGAGGAAGATATCTCCAACATACACTGTTTCATGCTGACTTATAATTGTCTGTGCATCCTGGGACTCATCTATGTGAAAAATGAAGAGGTTCCTATCTTGCTTTGTTTTACCAGAAAGTAGCTATTTCTTCCAGCCTTGCTCCTTTCTTCCACCATATCACTGGAATAGTTCTGCTGATGACTGCTTGGACTCTTGGGAATGTCAGTGTAGCCTCACAACAGGTAGACATTTTCCAGGGCTAGTGGAAGGTGGAGAAGGGGACACTATAGCCAAGGAAGTCCTGGAAAAGGAAAAAGGGGGTGGGGGAATACAGTGCTGCACTGTTTTTTCCCATGTAAGATGAATAAATGTAACTCCAATAGCACTTTGACAGTAACACCATGACACCAGGCTGGTGGCAGGAAATGAAAGCGGATGCTGTTCAAAGCAATTTTTCCTCACAGAACTGCAATCACAATGTACACAACTGACGCAATAGTTGCAGCATGCTCTTAACCAGAGTGACGAATGGGATGTAGCTGGCTTCTGTGTAGAAGTCCTCTCTAGCTGACGCCAAAAAAGGGAAACTCCTGATTGACAAATGCAGTATACTATACTGTATACACTATACTGTCTGTAGATGGCCTACAGCAGCGAGAATGGCTGGGAGAGCTTTGGAAAATGCTTGTGTTCACAATCCATTGTCCTCATGATTCCATTGGATGGATTTCACCTAGATCACTGTTCTTGACCTTGGATGGGAACGACAAGCCAGTGTCCCAGGTTTCCACTACCATGACAGGCCTTCCATGAAGGCCACATTACATGCAGCACCACAATGAACTCTTAGTCATAGCTTTCAACCTGATCATCTTAAGTAAGATAATTTTTGACATGCCCTTGACACTTAACTGCCCTAAATCTTGGATCAATATGCTGCTAGGACCATCCCTTTCTATCACTACTGCTAGGAAATCCTCCTGGAAGCAAAACCTGACCCTGCTCTTCCAGGATAGACTCACATGAACAAAATCATCTCTAGACCCCATGTCTTCCTTCTGCAGGATGATGAAGTCTGGGATATCATCTACCTTTGAGGAGGAGGAAGAAACAAAAAGCAAAAAGTAAAACCTTAAATTTAAACTGGATAAAAAAAAGAAATAGCCAAGGAAGAAGGATAGCAATAAGAACGACACAAAAACCCCAGTAGGAATAATAGCAAAAACCAGCAAAATGCAGTGCCCATGCCAGTGGGCCCTGGTAGCAAGCTGCTGAGTGGAGGGCTCTTTGAGCTACAATACAGTTCATGGAGAAACACAAAAAAAGTGATCCAACAATGAGGTACACACAGTGACCAAGGCATCACAGAAAATGCTAACTCTTCCAGATGAATTGAAAATTCAAGTGCTAAACATAATTAAATGCTGGAAACTGTTCTGAACCCAGAGCCTGGGATAAAATCTTTGTCAAAAAAAATCCCAGTGGACATTTAAAAAACGGTTACAAATTTGTGTGCCTTAATTTCCCTATTTATTAAATGAAAAGAATGTTACCTACTTGATATATTTTATAGCCTTCATTCCTTTGATGTTCAAAGGGCTCTAAGATCTTAGGAAGGTAGACTGATATAGAAGTACAAAACATATTCTTTTTGATTACCATCTGATTGATCAAAATCTCTCATATATTTGGAAATACTGTCTCCCTGAAATGAAGTGACTTTTCAAAACCACACAGCAGTGTTTGACTACATGTGAAAAATAACCTGAAGACCCTTGTTCCAATTAAGCTGAAGACATGGGAAANGAAGACATGGGAAATTTATTCAGAATGCTGGATTAATATTCTTACTTTAAAAAAAAATCTGTAAGGTTCTATAAGATAGTAAACCCACAAAAAACACAGAGTATAAATTCTTCAAATCTTTTGGGGCTTCTGATTTGGCTGCAGCAGGAGACAGAAAAATGTAAATTTCAGTTCTTGGAGAAATAACCTATTAAAAAAAAACTGTGATGTACATAAAAAGTCATTTACTACAGAATGTGTATGTAATTAACCTTCCACTAAAGAAAGGTATGTTTTAAAAATCTAGCTGCATTGATGGCATTAGCAAAACCTTCCAACAATTTAGTGATGTGGACACTTTTCATTCCATTCTATAATGCAAAACCTTCTGATAATGGCATAAATAATCAGTGACTGATACTTGTAAAGTAAAAATGCAGTCCATTTTAATAAGAGATTATACCTTTCATCTTGTTCACTGGCTAGTCCATAGAAGGTAAGAATCTACTACTGCTTCTGATGGTGCTTTTAATACTGAGAAACCCAGCCCTTGTGAGCTTAATCAGATTAAATTTAGCAGGCTTGATATTGATATGATGTAGAATCACACTAATGTGACATACAGTAGTTTTATTCATTATTTGAAAATCTGTTTTTATCCAATATGTTAAAAGAAATATGCTAACGGTACAGGTCTTTATTGACCTTTGATTTAATTGTTGCGATTTAACCAAACTGGACATGGATCAGAAAAAGACATTTTGAAGTGCTGTACTAATGAAGCCTTTTGCCTTTGTTGAATCAGTGTTCACATCCGATAATGCATTTTACTTAAACCAGAAGAGGGGAAAATTTCAGCTTAAATATGCCTAATTCTGTAATCATTACACCTGTTTTATATAGCAGTAACTAATACTGATTTCAATATATTTATGCCTATTTTATACCAGTGTAACAGAGAATGAAACAAGGCACATGTATTTTAATTTGACTCTTCTTAACCTTCCCTATTCACACAGCTAAGTTGTATGTAATTAGTATGTATGAAAGGAATATAAGTTTATGCTCCAGCAGTGCCCTTCAAAATTGGAGTATCTGTACTTGTATGATTGCCACTAAGTGCCAGGTAGAGCTGCACAAACCTGAGCTGTAGACCAAAGCATTTCAATCTCACTGCTTCTGTTAAGTGCTAGGTGTTGCTCAGAAAATGTTAAGTGAACTCCAGGTTTTCCCTAGGCACTTATAATCAAGAGCATTAAATCTATGCAGGAATTCACTATGATTTTCTAGATAACTCAACTGAAGATCAGAAATTTCACAGAAGATAAAATACAACATAGTCTTTTATACACGAACAAATCACAGTAGTATTCGCAGAAGTATTCGCAGGAGTATTGGCAGGTCTTGGCTCCTTACGACGAATTTATAGTCTTTAAAATCTTTCTCAAAAGGTATACAGAAATATCTATATGGAGAAATATTTCAGTGTGTGTTGCTTATACAGACTTGTCCCACCATCGTGAGCTCCCCTTCTGAACCAGAACCGTTCTGAATCACTTTCACCTTAAGTTGACAATCAGAGGAAATAGTGACTACAGCAATTGCTCAAAGGTATTTACATTGTTTGTAGTGTCCTTCAAGGGGGCACCGCTGTGCCCGCTGCATTCTCTAGTCTGATGGGTCTTCCAGTCGGCTCACTTGAAAAAAAGTGTCATCGAAAAAAGTCAGCTATCTTCATTAAGAGGTTACTGTCTGTGCACAGTAAAAGGAACAGCTTATTCATGTACCACACTGTAGCCACCTTCCTTCACTGTTGGCATAACATTCAGGGTCTTCCATAATCTCTGGTTGTGATAACAGGGACCAACATTTCCTGGGTCCCCAGTAGCCTGCATTACCAGAGCACCAGTACTGTCATTATCTGATCAAGCAGTTGGGGAATCTGACTTAACAGGTAGGAAATACTGAGTAGTTAGAACTAATGCATCTCATGAATACATATAGGCTTTAAAGAGTTTCTTATTAAAAAAGAGAAGTTCAAAGAAAATCTTATCTTGCTTGTTTCCAACCCTCTTATTAGGTTAGAGCATCCTCGGGCTTCCAGGAACCCCCAAAGGTATGGCTGACCCTACTTTATTTAGTGCTTGACAGAGAGTGAGAAGCCCAGAAACCCTGCAACCATCATGCCCAAAGCTTCCAGGTTCCTTCACTCTTCCCAGGGCTTCCAGTCTCCCAGTTCCCTTCATCCTGCTGGGGCTCCAAGCAGAGCATTCAAGTTGTGCACTGCAGTGGGTGTCTTGAAGCTGAGCTCCCTGCCTCAATTTCACCATTTTCAAAGATTGTTTTTAACAATTATTAGTGATTAGTGACAGTGGGCACAGATAACTGTTAGGTGACTGGATAATACATAAACAGTAATAAATACAAAGTGACACAGAAATAAATACTCTTTAACAGGAATATGTATTAATTTCCACCACTAAATCAGTTTATAAAAGAGATAAAACATTACTATGTAAACCATAGGAGGAGGAGGTATCTGCAGAAAAAAATACATCATATACCTGCTGCTTCCCCAGCAAGATGAAAGAAACTGCTGCCAGAAGCAGCAAATTTGGTGCTTTAGATAGAAAGACAAAATAAATGAGAAAATGAAAGCATAACAAAGGGACTGGCTCAATACCATAAAATTAATAGAGGCTATGGAAAGGTTCACATTTCATTTGACACCAAGGATTGTCACAAGCCAGCTATTCACCTCACTGGGTTCATTGGACCACAAATTTCCCAAAACATTTGTGGAATGTTTATTATTTGCTACATGATCAGCTAAATGCTGGATTTCTTTTTTTTTTCCTAAAGATTATCTCATTTCCATGTTAAAAAGTAATATTGCCAGAGAGTTGATTATTAACAGCACTTCAGTGCTGTTTTGACACATAAATCCTACCTATAAAAATTAGCAATCTAAAATCCTGTTTCCACTAACTTTGAGATCTCAGGATTAAATTCACAGAGAAAAAAAAAGGCACCTTGCTAATGAACCCAGAGGAAGGACTAGGTATAAATAAGTGTGGATTTCAAGGGTGTTTTAATTATTTGGTTCATTTCTTGAGACCACTGAGGAAGAAATGACACCGTAGGCAGGAACTGAATTCAGGGAGCTTGGCAAACCAGGGGGAGAAGAGACGCGGGCAAGAGAACACTGTGTGCAGGGCGCTAAGCTATAATTCAGTTCATTGCAACTTAATCAGATTGACAAGCTCTCCAAATGTCACCATAGTGAAAGGGGAAAGCCAGACCCTACAGGTATCTGTTGGGTAGGCGCAATCCAAATCAAATAGCTCCAACTGGGATCCCACATTGATTCCTGATGCAGCACAAGCTGTTATATAGTGCACCTGCCATCTCTTTTCCTACTAGGCTCGGGCAGCTTTTCCCTCTACTTCTCAGCACCTCTTGTAGCACTTCATAATTTGAGGTAATGTGGTTTTTTTAATTTATGCATCAGTCTGATCTGTATTGAAATTGATGCATAAAGTTCATCCCTGTCTCCTCTTCTGCCACAGTAGGCTCCGATCTCCAGTTTTCATTTCATGTTTAATTACAAAGCACTAAATTAAAATTAGGACAAAGGTGAGTAAAGTAGAATTTAATAGAAAAAAATACTTAAATCCAAACATACCATTCATAGAAAACTCTGTATAATGTAGTAGGTGCATATTTGTATAGCCCAAACACTTTCTTGGTGCCTATCCCTTTGCTTCTGTGCATGCCCACAGCCCGACTGCTTCAGTGCCTGCCTCTCTTCAGCCTGCCAGCATCCCCTGACAACACCCCTCTGCTTACATCCAGCAGGCATTTCTAGGCCATGCTCCATGCACACTAATGGGATTAAGCTCTTTGCAAAGTAGAGCTGCAATCTTTTTCCATGTGGAGAGTGAGAATAGAAAACTGCCCGCTTGTTTACACAGCAGCACCACAGAAAGGGGCCACATGGATGCTCCCAGCCTGTGCCCTCCAGCACAGCTGGCTATGGGGTGAGCCGAGGCTACATGCCAACCTACTCAGGGTTGTCTACCATGGAGAGAACTGAAGATGGATTGGGTCTGAAAGAAAGCAGAAGAAACCTACATCTCATCTGTAACTGTAAGGATTGTGGGGCACTGCTCTAGGAGGGTGTCTGCTCCTCTAATGACTCTGCATTTCACATAAATCAGTCCACGGAGGTCTTTGGGAAACAAAGTGCCCTATGTGCAGTGCAAACATTGTGTAAGACCACTATAAAAAAAAAACCAACTTCTTTTCAGAGATCATTTCTGTTTGAGACATCAAAAAGATCTCCAGCTCTGCAAATGAGTGCACGCACACTCACTACTTAATCACTTCTGCAATTATTCACCAAATGTGCTGACTTTAATCCTGCTCAAGTCAATAAACTGCTAAGATCCTAAATTTAAGGACCTGAGATAGTTTTTGTTGGTTATGGGCTTAGGCTAATATTCTAAATCCATCTTTTTTCCCCTTAATTATTACCTTAAGAAGCAACAAAATACAAACCCAAACATAAATTTCCATGAGTACTTCCCTGGTTCCAAAGGTGTTGTCCTAGACAATTCTGCTTTCCACCTCTGCACAGGAGAAGCACAAGCCATGGTACAGAGTCCAGCAGCAGTTTGCATGCACCAGCACTGAGTGAGCAGAAATGATCCTGCATCTGTATGCAGGGTTTACTCACCTACAGCTAGGATGACTTAGCAGAACAGCCCCGCATCCTTATGCAGTATCACAGCTCCAGCCCCAGTTACAAATACCCTTGCTGGCTTACTGAAACAGTCTTAATTCGTCCCCTAGTCAAACTATAATCTGTGATGAACCGTTATGAAAATGGACAACGCCTGGGGCTCTGTCCTCATCCCTTTATAATCTAAATACTCAGACTCCTCAAGAACAGCAGGAACAAGGTCTTTGCCTGATAAACCTCGCAGGGTGCAAGTGAAAAATCACATATTTCTTTAAACTTGTAGTGTGATAAATTTTGTAGCCTTGTGATATTTTTTGCCAGAAAACTGTCTGTTCAGTACAGCTTGCCCTTCATACCATTCTTTCAGAGGGCATAAATAAATTATTCTCTTTTTTTCCCTCTTTAAAGAAACAGTATACAAGATCTTGAGCACGCTGAAGTCAGTGGCAACTCAGAGTGCTCACTGGAGAAGCACTGCATGTTACAGGATCACACCTAAGTAGAAAGTGTCTGGGCATGTTAACACAACCCTACAGAAAAGACAGTTCAAGGTTGAAGTTCATGTGAGGAGACCGGTTGATGTCATAAGCTGTGAAACTGCATCTTCTCTAACTGACGGGTTGTAGCAAAATGCTGACTGTCTGGCCCTCTACTGCTTTTTACAAATGTGTTGATTTATCTTGTTTTGTTTCAGGTATTCTCCTGCAAACCAGCATGAATATTGCAGAAACTGAGCAATCACTAAATACACATAATCTTTCATGTTGTCTACACAGTGAAAACAGAAATTCTGGGCAATCAGTGTTTCTATTTCACTCTTCTTCCTGTAAAAACCAGATGCATTCATTATAATGATCTCCACTTTATTTGCCCAAGCTGAGCCTCAGGGCACTGTAATGAAGTAGAGGAAATTTGGTTTGGGAGGCAAAGAAAATACTTTGTGTTTACTTGATTTAAAAGAAACCCAGCTGTTTGGATGTTTGGGAACCTTGATGTGTGGGCAAAGCACAGGTGATCTAGTCTAATATTCATGTCAGCTCCCTACTTGCTCTGCATCCCATGCTCCACAGCCATCACTGGCTGTAGAGGCTTCTTCCAGTTGCACATGAGTTGTGCCCTCAACACACTCTGTATAGCCCAGAGGTTACTAATACAAAGTTTATTGGCTCAGGTGCAGCGCTGCACAAACAAGGTTAAACAGCTTTCGGTGTCGGTTCAGATCTGGAAGTGGTTTAGCCATTTTTATATGATCTGGAACACAAAGAATAAGCTTTACTGACCCAAGCCAGCTCCATTCACTGTATATCTGGACCACAGTACAAAAGCAGGAAAATGCAGAAGTGCAACACCGGCACCTTTAACTTCATGGAGCCATGTTAGATTCAGCAAGCTCCTGCTCAGGAAGGTCTTTCTTGATCCAAGCTGGTGCTAGACAGATGCACTCAAATATCCATGCACAACACTTAGTTGCCATCCAACTCACAAGGAATCTTTTGTACTGAAAAAATGCAGAACAGATCCACCTGGGTGGCTCTTTGTTGAGGGAGCCTCAGCACTCAGTCAAAGCTGATAAACTGTGCTGGATCCACAGTGACCATGCAGAACCAGTCACGCATCTCTGTAACACAGGAAACTTCAAGTGTCCTGTGGCATTCATCCACCTGTGTGACAGCATTTTCAAATTATGCCAGCTTTACATTACTCTGAACAACGAACTGATTGAACTTTTGTTAGTCTTTAAAGAACATGCAAAAACCTCAGTACTGATTATGCAATGCATGCCAAGAAATAAAAATTTACAAGGTGTGAAACAAAGCCACAATCATAATCTGAAATTCACCTCTTTCAAAAATCAAGGCAAGAAGTCTCACAGCATGTCTGGAAAGCTAGTAATCCAACTCCCAGCAGAAATACATGCATTGACTTCCTAAGATAAGACCTCATGGCGAGAGACAGCTCTTAAGAAGGTATAAAGAAAAACTGACTTGCTGTGACTCACACTCAGAAGCACAGAACCTGGCAAATATTTGAAGGTTAGCTGTGCTGAGCTGTGAATCTTCTGACCCAGGTCCTGCAGTCATATAAACACCTCTTGGTAGCTGGAGTTCAGAAAAGAGATGCTATGGCACGGACTGAACACGAACTTCAGTAGGCAGACCTTCATGATGTATTTCAACAGAATATTAGGGTTCTTTACATATGTACACACACACAGACAAAAGATGTACATATCAAATTACACATAATCTAGTGTGACTGCTCACCAGAAGAATCTGTCATCTCCCGTAAACAGAATATTGCACTGGATTTAACCTTGTCCTATATAGTGCATAAATAAAGCAATTCCTCTTATTTTTCATACATATTACTGTCAGTTATTTATACAGCCTGCATAACACATAATTTTTAAAGAGTATTTTGAGTTATGATTTAATCAGACTTCTACACAAGCCTCTGGATAAACTACAGGGGAGAAATCCTAGGCTTGCTTCATTTACTGAGTATGATTTAAAACAATGTGTCAGGATTTTTTTATTCACTTCTATGCAAAATAATCTACCTCTCCATGATTCCTTGTGATTGGGATACTATTTAACAAGACTACTGGTGGAAACTGTTTAGCAATAAGAATTAAATTATCAATCCCACTAAAATCTACTTATATGATCTTAACCAATTATGCACTGATTAACTCTGGAGTCCCAGCCAGGTATCCAAGGTGAAAGAACACTACAAGAACACAGAGTAAACACTGAGATGCTGCAGAATCGTGTAGGATGGGAAGCTTTAGGAAGGATAAAAGGAGATTTAGGAGACTTAGCCTTGAAAAAAAGTCTGCAGGCTCCACTGTTTTCCTCATAGCTCCACAGCAAAGAATTGTGTGCACCAAGGTGGAAAGTGACAGATGTCTGATAAACTCCAGCAAAACCAGCCCGGCTGTCAGGCACCGATGGACTTGTTGCCAATCATTGTAAGCTTAAACACCACCATAAGCACCAGTTGCACCAAACCTAAAGCACAAAGGAATACAGCTAAAATTCTGTTCTTTCGCCAGCATATTTGAACAGAAAACAACAGTATTAAGAGATAATGTTGACATTTAATCTATCAATGTGCCTTGGAATTATCACTAAGATAAAGGGAGCATGGGGGATTGGTTCAGGCCCAGAATTATTGACCAAAAGAATCAGAAACTCTTTAGGGGGGAAAATTCACCCTCTGTGCATAACCACGGCATGTGCAGAAGTTTCAGTCACATAGATCTTCTATGCAACTGTGATGGGACTCTCAAGGCTAGATGAAATAAATACCAAGTTTTGCAACAGCGATTGAAGAAGGGATGTAACGTAATATCCATCTTAACTTGGCTGTCTTTGCATACCTCCTAAGACATCAACTTGAGGACGTATTTGCAGAATAGCTTTCCTCCAAATACAGCAGCAGACTACATTATAGACTTTATAGACATAAAATGCTGACTGGACACTTCTGTTACACAGAATATAATTTATTCTCAGAAATCCCTGGGGAACAAAACATGTCCCCAGATTAATGTGACTTTATTAAAGCTACCATTAGAGCTTTGTTTATTAAGCATATCTAAAATGAGTACCTCAAAGCCTCTCACACACCAAAGGAAAATGTTAGAAGATAATTATTTAAGAACTCAGTCTATATCAGTAGGCTAAATGGTATCAGAAACAATTTAGCTGAACTTGCATTTAAATTAAAGAACATGATTTCTTGGTGTGGTTTCATCTGAAGAGAGAAGTTAAGCCCCACATATATTACAAATCCTGATCTCAATAAGCCAGATGAACAGTCTGAAGTCGTTTCCACAGATAACAGATGACAAATACAACACAGGAATTGAGTGCTTGAGGTTCCTAGGATTATTTCTCTTCTGCCATTCTAACTATACTCCCACCATCTACTGCTGCAAGAGTTGTATTTAATTTTTTCCAAACTTAAAATATGTTCTCTTCACCAGCAAACTGTGATTTAATATAGTTCTGTTTAGCATAATGCCATTTCCTATTAATACTCTGAAGTCTCCTAACTTTACAATATTTCATTACAGATACAGCTTTAGATATGTTCATATGAGCTAAATTAAACCATTATTCAAGTTCTGGTTCATCATAAGATACAAGAAAAAGCCAGCAGGAGGAAGAGGAAGATGCTGACAAAAATTCTGTTTGAGCAAATCATCATTATTCTATTGAAGGCTTGAAGATATATCAGCAGAATTCTGTAGCGAGAAATGTCTTTTTTTAAAACCAAAACCAAAACAAGCCCTGTAGCATTTCTCTGACTTTTCTAATTTCTCACAACAGTTAAAAGATTGATCTGATTGAATTAATTTTTTCTTTTTACTAATCTGCCTTATATTACAATAGACTTTCCAAACAAAAAATTAAGATTCATCCTTCACGGCAGAGAAATTTCACCATGAAAAATACACAGATAAAGGACATGGTAAAGGGGAAAATTCTGATGTAAACGACACCACAAAAGAAAGTTTTGGGACAAAACAAGGGAAATTTATATATAAAGAGAATTTAAAATTATCCCATAATCATGTTGTCGCATTGATGGGACACTCCTTGAAAGGAATCCTCAGAGGGAACTCTGAGAAGGCAACTTCGTGTCCATGGGACTGAACAAGAGCAAGCGGAAAATCTAAGACAAGGAAGAGTTAGTTGCAACGTCATGGTGGGTAATAGCAATAATAGCAATTACCATTGCTACTCCCAGATTTTGTTGCAGAAGAGCACAGACAAGCTGGCGGAGGGAAGTATACGGGAAACTCCAGATACCCTTATGCACCTAATGTTTCCAACCGCTTCACTGACTTTCTCCTGCTCCATGAGAACCCTTTTCCTCCTGAGAAAACTAATGAAAGCAGTTTCATATAGCTTGATTATTGTTAGTAGCCATCAGTGTATACCTGGGGTTTTTTAGCAGTAAATAGATGGTTTAGTAGTAAGTAGTCCCAATTAAATAAAAGACCTGGTGCTTCTCTCACATGAAATGGCATAAAGCAAGAGCACGCTGAAGTCAACAGGGGCACACAAGGGTAATCGAAATGCGGCTCACCATGCAATGATGGACCAACCAGGATTAATGCTGAATCACGTCCAAAATATCTGGATCCCATTTCTGATCTTATTCTTTGCAATTTTCTTGGATATTCATATTTCTATGAAAATCCAACTGGTGAAAACCACCTTTTCTGAATCATCTTAATGAACAGTTATGAGTTATACTATTTTGGGGTTTAGATCTGTATATCATCAAATGTCAACTTAAGTGTTGATTCACCAATGGTTTTACAGAAAAGGCTAATTAAGCAGCTTTTTAAAACAGTACTGATCGGTAGTATGGTTAATATTAATTGTTATTAATTATAACGTTATATATACATATATCTTATTAAAAAGTGTGTGTGTGGGGGGGTTGTACATCTAATTAGCAGGGAGCAAGAAGACCACCTTCCCCTCATGGCAGAGCCATGAGTGTGCCAGAAAGTCTTTGCCACTTGCTCCAGAAGCAGCAGTGTTTCCTGTTGTCACACAACAACTCGAACAATAGCTAAATATGACTCAAAACCATCAAGTATTCAGACAGAAGCCCAATTACAGTTACAGTGAGTACAAAAGACAGCTTTTGGACGGCATCCGCATCTTTACGTGTCACTCCAGAGCAACACCTGCTGAGGGGAGGGCCACAAGCACCGCTCCACGGACGGGCGCCTCGCCCTTCCCGGGGGCAGCCGGCTCCCACGGGCGGCGGCGGAGGCGCCCGCGGTGCCCCGGGAGGCCGCTCGCCCGCTGGGGCGGGCCGCAGCCCCGCCGCCCC
>VZTV01114653.1:0-10800 GCA_013400875.1 Anhinga rufa | reverse complement strand
GTTTCACTTATGCCAATGATGTTCTGTATCTGGGACTGGGCCAACAGTTTTGCAAGCAGAGACCCTGCTATGGAGACTAAGAGGGTTTAATTAGCATTAACATAGTCAAATGATAACTCTGGGCCAGAGAATAGACTCTGGCTCTGCTTTGTTTTTTAATATCAATTTAATCAGAGAGCAGGGGGATGAAGCGTGGGAAGTATGGTTGTTCTCTGCTGCTCCTGCTGTGCTGCATAATTCCCTCAAGGAAATTATTTGATAATGAAAATTAACATGGCACTGTGGATGCTCTAACTCCTGCTAGGACTGTGTGGTCTGGCCCAAAGACTAAAGGAGCTGTTGCCCTTTGGTGTAGGATGGAACCTGGTCATAACAAGAAATGCACATTGTATTGAGTTATTTTAATTTATGAAGATGGTTTCTAGAGTTTGTGTCTTTCTTCGTTGGTATCTGACTATGACACCCAGCCTGGAGTATTGCTTTGCACAATTCATTTTGTCGCCTCAGATTTTTAAATGCAAACTGATCACTGTCAGTTTTTATTTCCTTTCATTGCTGAAGCAGAACTAATTGCAAAATAGAGAAATTTTGCTACTGATTCACCAAAATGAGGAACTATGGGCCTTTCACACACCACTCAGCGACTCCATATATGTTTTTATTTTGTGTGATTTTTTTGGTTCTGAGCACAAAACATCATTTTAATACAGTGAGCTAAGTAGGAGAAAAAACAGTTTTAATAAAACCCTCTTTTATTAAAAGCTGATTCAGAAAGCAGTAGGGTATAATGCAGGAAACTCAATGCAAAATTTTGTGTGGAAGATGAAAGATCTGAGTGAAGAGTGTGTTCCTTCTTTTCCCTTTAGAAAGCTGTTACTTTGTTTAAAGACCTCCCTTTGGCACACAAGGTTTTCATTGGGACTGAGGCTGCAAACTGCTTCCTCAGGATCAACTCAGTCACCCTTATACCATGGACTAGCCCCTGAAACTAAAACCGTAGATGGATTTTTCCTGAAAGGTTTATAATTAGAGTAAACTGAGCTGCTTTCCGCTTTCTTTAAACACCACTCGTGAAACTGGGACCCAGACCTAAGATGTTTTCCTTCAGTTAGGTTTTGTTCTAGTTCACGTTTTTCTTGCACAGAAGTTGTGTTTTACCTCTGCCAAGGGGGTCCAACCAGCATCTCTCAAGTGGAACACAGACCTGTTTTGCAAAATGCAGCCCCGAATACTCCTAACACTGCTGGAGATCACAGAATCATGGAATGTCCTGAGTTGGAAGGGACCCACAAGGATCATCGAGTCTAACTCCTGTCCCTGCACAGGACAACCCCAAATTCACACCATGTCTCTGAGGGTGTTGTCCAAGCGCTTCTTGAATAGTGTCAGGCTTGGTGCCGTGACTGCCTCCCTGGGGAGCCTGTTCCAGTGCTCCACCACCCTCTGGGGGAAGAACCTTTTCCTAATATCCAACCTAAACCTCCCCTGGCACATCTTCCTGCCATTCCCTCGGGTCCTGTCATTGCTCACCAGAGAGAAGAGATC
The DNA here is from genome assembly GCA_013400875.1 of Anhinga rufa. Taxonomy (NCBI): domain Eukaryota; kingdom Metazoa; phylum Chordata; class Aves; order Suliformes; family Anhingidae; genus Anhinga; species Anhinga rufa. The sequence continues at coordinate 9,255 of VZTV01114653.1, read as the reverse complement.
CGCGCCTGCCCCTCCTCCTCCCCTTGTGAGGAAGCTGCAGACTGCCATGAGCTCTGCCCTCAGCCTCCTCTTCTCCAGGCTGAACAAACCAAGGGACTTTAGCTGCTCCTCATACAGCTTCCCCTCNGGGCTGCCAGGGCACCTGCCAAGGCAACAACCAAGGCAAGTAAGAGCTTCTGCCTTGCAAGGGTGCCACAGGCAAGGGGGAAAGACGGCGGTCCCTGGGTCTCAGGTGGAAGGGAGAACCAAGAGTGGGGACTGGTGTTTCACACAGAGCAGAGTTCAACTTGTCTCTGTGTGAGGCAGTGTTTTATCCTGCTAGGATGGCAGCTCCTAACACAGAGGCAGAATATGGCCTACCAAACCCCTGTGGCAGGTAGGGGCTTGCAGCTCTTGCCAAGTTTTGGTTAAACCTGAGAGCTCATGGGCTGGGAGAGAGACATATAGACTCAGCTTAGCAAAGACAAGAAACTAAGTATACTCGAAATTGCAGCTTTTGAGTTCTCAAAAGGTTTCTCACTCGTAACACAAATTACAAGATACCACCTATTTTATAACAGAGAACAAAATATCTGACGGAAGACATTTTGTCTTGAGTAGCTGCTAAGCAAGAGATTTTCAATTATCAGCAGCAATGGAAAGATCAGTAATTTTCATAAACATTTCTGAGAAAAAAGCATACATTTCACATGACTTACTGAATATAAAACTTGATAATTTTGAGGAACAGGAACACATACAGATTTTTACATCAGCTGCTATATTTTGAAAGATCTTTGAAATTAATATGAAAGTTAACAATTTATTTGTAAATTATTATAACACTTAGCCAGCAGAGATTGCATGCAATAACTTTGCAGAGAAAAGACGGCAGAGATTTCATACAAAAACTAGGAAGTTTCAGCCTTGATGTAAAAAAACTCTTAGCTTTAACCTTGGAACTGACACCATGCTGCTGTTTGTTTGTCAGAAGCTTTTGCAGTCATTCTTAGTTGCTTTCCACTCTTAGCAGGCCAACTTGCACAAAACTTGTGAAAACAACATAAAATGAGAATGGCAAAACTTGGCTTTCTTTTATATCATGGCCATTACAAGAGATAATGTAAAGGAGCTTAAAATGAGTGTATATATCATAGTTTCTAAGTGCTTTATTCTGACCAAAATGGATTAAAATGGCCATGCCATTAAGGAAAATTAAGCCCCCAGAGGAAACCATAGGGATTAAAATTTTATGGGTGTGTATATATATACATGTAAAATAAATATATTTTGACCCTTAGTGCTGGCTTTCTCCTGTTCAGTAGCAAAATGAACGCTTAGGAAATAGATATTAAGAATATATCGCCCTAGTCTCCAAAAGCTAAGGTCCTTGGTAAATACAGATATGAAAAAAACAGTATAGTTTTATGACTATTAAACTTTATTGGGTAAATGTATGTGTTACAAAGTAAGCAAACGTTCCTAACACAACAAGAAATACTTTTTTCAATATTTTTCCTACTGTGAACATTAGCTCATGATGCCATATATCTCATAAAACTTGTGCACTTATTCCAAAAGAATAACATTATCTGATTACCTGGTGGGTGGGTTTTTTTGAAGGCATGCCAGAATTTTACTAAAATGCTTACTAAAATAACATGGTCTCAGGTTTTGGAAACCTATGTGGTACAAACCTGACCCAAGGTCATAAAGAAGCAATAAAAATCATCGGATGACAGTTCATTAAAGCTAATATTTTCAGTGGTTGATGCATATAACTAAAAAAATCACAAGTCATAGTCATCAAGTATCAACATGCATTTTTCATCATAAGACGTGGTTTATATACACTGGGAACGTATACAAGGACATACAAATTCATAGGGCATATTTTGATTTGCTTGCTCTTTTGTCGTGCTGCTGGTATCTGCATCCAGTATAAAAGAATTTCAAATAAATGTTGCCCTAACCCCACCTGCTTGTTATACATTAATGGCAGGTAATGTCTGGTTAAAATGTAATTTATATTTCATTAGCTTGTGTGTGGAGAGCCAGAATGTGCAGAAGATACATTCAAAACTCATTATTGTCTTAGTATATTTGGTGCTGATTCCAATGAAAAGAAAATAGCAAGACAGGATTTCAGGTACCCAAATTTTGAAAAGCTGAAGAATGGCCCAGTTTACTGTGACCAGAACTTCGGAGCTAGACAGCATTTGCTTTCACCAGTTAAAATATTGAACGTGGTTAGCTGATGCTTTGCCAGGCAGCAATGTCTTTTCCTGAAATACTGTTTCTTGGAAGGCTGGTAGGAAAACTGTATCACTGTTGAGTAAATATGCAATATTAAAAGGTACATCCTTCTAAAGCGCTCCAAACTCCACATAGGTGTGTTTCTCTGTTTGTGCTGTTGGCATATCCCAACTTCTCCAGCATATATGCCTCTGCTCTGACACCTTGCATTCAGTTACATCAAGTTTTAACAATTTGAAGGCTAAGAAGAAACATTACAGTTCCACTGTTTGATCCCCTGTACACTGCAGACTAAAATACCTGAGCTCCAAGCTGCTACTAAGGCAAGAATTACTAAAACTCTTTTTTTTTAAGAGAGAGAGCATAAATATATACTAAATTTCTGTGAAAATTGACACCAGATACATCTTCAGAGGTTTGAAATGGGAATGCAATAAACCTGAATCCTTGACATCTTTATTTTCACATTTTTTTCTTCTATTTGTAAAGTTCATTCTAGTCCAGTAAAAGCATCTTCCTTTAAATCTGGTCTCAGCTGAGCTTACTTATCATTCATTCAGGCCTGATTCCATGATGCAAACTTAAATGAACATGTAATAAGAACTGAATAAATGAACAGCAAAACATGGATCAATTGTTCAATTCCTGACGTATACTTAACTAAAGTATATTTACAGACAAAATTTACTTCACTGCTCTCTAAATCTTAAATCTTAAAATCTTTTTCCTTTGTTCTTCAGTCACTTTGGAGAAGAAAGCAATGGCCACATTTAATGATTCACTAGGTACAACCCAGATGACAATACATCTTCTGTGAATCTATAAGTGTGTCAACTACCCAATGTATTTAGCTCATCTCTGATACACAAATAGCAACACATTGCATCAAACAAGCTTTGTTGATCTTTCAATGTTGTAATGCTATTCCACCATCCAGAGAAAAATACCAGTTCCAAAAAAGAAGTTTCCTCAGATAAACATCTATTGAATTGTTTCTTTTTTTACTTGGTTTCAAAAAGAAGAAACCCAGCAAAGGTAGAGAAGCGTTGATGGTCCCCGTGGAGGGCTCCATTTCCCATTCGCAGCCAAACTTCATCTCCTTTGGCAAGTTTTAGCACTGCACTGTTTCCTGAAGTGTCTGCTTTCCCTTTTGATTCATAGCTAAGGATGAACATTTTCACAAGTCAGCTTTTTGTTTTTCAAAAAGGGTCAAGCAAATAACTTCAAAAAAAAAAAGAATCCAAGAAAGCACATTATTATCCTGAGCAAAACTTCCTTGAAAGGCTTGCCAACATTTTTTCAGCTTTATGAGGAAATTTTGGCATCTTTCTGCATTTGATCTCCTTGTCAAATTTTGAACCTTACCTAACTGCATCATTTCATTCCTTTCTGAAATTCTGGAAGTTTAATTTACGTATTTTTTTCCAGGGCACGGGAACAAATTTGTTATTTAAAATAAAACTCTGCTCACTTGTCACAACACTTCAGATTTCCTGTGATGCTCTTTTTCCTTTGGATTCACCCCAGCTAATTTTAAATGCCTCCAGGTCAGGAGTCTCATGTGAGCTGAGTGCCTGTACTCCCACACAGGCAATGGGCAGACAGGCAGCTCACTCCATCCTGAGGCCTTTTGTTGGAATGTAGATATGTTCAATGTGGGCTAACCTGCTGGCTTTGCCTGAATGTTGGTTCCTTTTCTTCCACCTGTTGCCTTTTCTGACATCAGTGCTTCAGAGGAAAAAAATTGGGCACTTTTTCTTTTGCAGGAACTATCTATTGGGAATGAGGCACCCATTGGTGTTTCCTCAGGTATGGGCTGTTGAAGAAATCTTGAGAGCTTAAATGAACCTGCTATCATCTAAGCACCTAAAATCCAGTGTGATCAATCTAAGCTTTTGTGTCTGTTCAGGAGAGAAGCTTGGTTTTGGCATCATACCTCTGGCTGGCATTAAAGAAATAATAGGTTTTTTCCAAACATATTTTTTTCAGATATCCATCTGGCTACAAACTTCTTGACCTGGTCCTTATAGAATTTGATAAGCTAGAAGTGAATCCTATTCTTGATGATCCTCCAGCTAACATAAAGAGTTCAGAAACTTCATTCCAAATGTACTAATGATAATAAAGCTAGTAAATGGAGGACCTTTGCTTCTTACTCATCCTTACCACTGCATTTTAAATGCTCTCCACCTTGAAAGTAAATTGCTCTCCCCTAATCTATAACAAGACTGTTACTAGTCTGGCAGGCAAAATGAGGATGAAGATATGCTTCAGCAGAATGACAGCATGATACCACTGGACTCCAACCCTGACTTGCAGTGCTAATTCTTTTCCCCTGAGCTTTGAGGAACTTGTGATCAATGCTGAATTTTAGGTCCAGGATCTGTCACAGGTATGATCCAAATTTGCAAGTTGAGGAGGGCAAAATACAATAGTTTTTCATTGTTGGTTATTTTCCCTAAAGAATTTCTTCAAAAAACAAACAATTTCATGTTTCTTGAAATGTGAGAAATCTATCACATCTGTGCAAACATGCCTTTTGCATGAAAATGGCCTGGCCTTTCACTTACCTATATAAGCTGAACACTGTATTGCCATTATGCATCAGGTACACGTACACTTCCTCCACATCTTCATGTTTCATCATATTGAAGGTGAAGAAATACACCCCTGAAAAGATTTCCAAATACAACATGTTTGCTTCATAGGGGGAGGTGGTCATGCTACAGACTTGTGCTTCTTGCTTAAAAAACATAACAGCTGAGGCCAAAATTACCTTCCAGTTGCCAGTGGGTATTTTTCTTCTACTTATAGTGTGCCAAAATCCGATTCATTTTTATTCTGCATATGGCAGGGGTTCAGCCACATTGTGTTCCAGAGAAATGACTGTATTTGAATATGGCAGGACCACTCATCCCTTCCTTCTCACTGAAAGGGAAATTTCCCAGAGGCTGAGTCTAGCGACCCCTCTCACCTTTTTTTCCTCACCTTCTTGCTCCTGCCCTCTCCCAAAAAGACAGCCTCCAGGCCAGCCAGGGCTCAGCCTCAGAGGTTGTCAGACAGCCAGCATGTTGCCCAGGTCAGGCAGGGCATGAGTGGTTTTAGCAGCACCCACTGCTGCTCACCTGGCTGTACCACATCCTGAACAATGCAGACATAGCCACGGCTTTCTCTTCTTGCACAACACACTTTTGCCATCATCCTTTTTCTTTTTAGCTCTTTCTGTGTCTGAAAGGTGCCAACAATGTTGCAAGTGCAATCAGTAATGTATGTAATGTAAGTGCAATCCATCCCAAGGCGGGAATATAAGCTCCTTGCTCCTGAACAGTGTGCCTGTAGCATTGGCCCTACAATGGGAGCTTGGAGTTTGCATCAGTCATTAAATCATTGTGGGTCAAAGTTTATTGACATCCACATATGCATTAACCTCAAAAGGAGGCAGCTGTGAGGACACACACCCCTAACTGTCAGTAAGATGTACTACAGCAAGCTTGGAGGGCCTGACTTTTATTTAATTTAGTATCATTTCCCATAGCAGTGAGTAAGTGAATGGCAGGGTGAGAAAGGCCAAGTGAAAGAATGTGGTTTCAGGCTTTGCTTAGCCATGGTTTTCTTTATGGACCTGCCTCCCCCATTTCCTATTGTCCTTCCTGTGCCACAGCTGCGTAAGATGGGTGACTGATGCAGCTGAAAAATAACTCGGGGAAAACCTGTAAAGCCTCTTTTCCAGCCACACATCTGTTGCAGGCCAGCTCACAGCTGAACTGGTATGAAGGAAAATGGGGATGAAGAGAGTGACTGGAGGCAGAAGGTGGAGGTGGCAACTGTGAAGCTGCTGCTGCTGCAACATCAAGGCCATGGTTATCTCATCACAGTAGTTGAAGGGCTAAAGGTCTCAAAGCAGATGGTCCTGTTCCCTCCCCAGCTCTGGCCATACCTCTTCCTCCTGCCTTTGTGCCAGCACTAGTCTCACTGGCTCTCTTGGCTTGCTCAGTATCCAGTTTCATTTTTCCTGCAAGTAGGTAGTAAGAGCTATGCAGAGCAAGTCTCATCAGTGCCTTGTGCAAAGGCAGTTAGCTAGTTTTTCATCATTATTGATCACACTTCTCCCTATAGCTCCCAGAATTGCATTATATTGTTTTGCAGACACTCACCATTCACTGGAGCACCAAATCTCCCAGTCATGACATCAAAAAAATTCCCAACGTTGGTTTCGACACTACTGAAGATGATCCCACTGTTCTGGTTGCTGAAGTGAGTAGCCATGGAAGCCATGAATGCGACCTGCAAAAATGCAGTTCTTATTCAGGCAGCCGTTCACGAAATGCACATGTATAGAGAAATCAGCTACAGAATTTTTTCCTGTATTTGTGGTCTGTTTATTTTCCTGACGGAGATGTTCTTCTAGGGCCTGCTCCAAGACCATTAAATTCCAGTAACAAAAGTCCCATTGAACAAAACTGGAAGAGGACTAGGCTTCTTACATTCAATTGGACTATTCATGACTGTAAAAGTAAGTGTATGGGCAAGTGTTTGCAGGTCAGCACCTTCGATTGGGATTTTATTTCCTTTTAAGTCTTTCTAGTATAATGCAACAGAAAACTGGTATTGAAATGGATGATGTTCCTGACAAAAGTGAATCAATTATTTTTTATATATTCCCCAATGCATTTAGACTGGATATTGCTTTTAACTGAAATGTAAAATAAATAATGCTTGATAAAATCCATACACATTAGTGTTTCTTGCTAACTACCTTCAGAGATACATTAAGCATTTTTATTAGAGGTCCTCTAGAAGTGCGGTTGCTGGGACTCAACATTCAGGGCTTTTTCTCTCTTACCAGTTCCCCCGTACCCTTAGTCACAACAACAGAGGGTGGTGGGGACCAGAACAGGAAACTCAGAAAGTGGAAACTGTGCTTCAACTTCATGTTACACCTGTTGCAGTGGGATGTATAGGCCGTGGAAAATGTTTCACAGGGATCAGTGCAAAACCTCCTACAGTGGAAAATTCAAATTACCCCCAGCAAGATACCAGGGAACAACCCTGCCAACTCGCACGAGCAGGGAAGGGGGTTATTTCTTCTTTGAGTCTGTGATCCCCCCATCTGACTGTCAATAAATGGGGTACAGGCAGAACTGCTGCACCTGGATGCCAGAAGGTCACATAGTCACTTGGCTTTTTTATCTTTATCTCTTAACTTCTTAGATGATAAGTGTTCAGTTACAGTTTTAACTGCCCCTCACAAAAATGGCATTTTTCGTGAGATTCCAGCTATACTGGTATTAAAAGAAAGAAACACTCCAAACTTCTTTTGATTTCAGATCCAAATGAGAACAAAACCAAAACAGGCAAAATCAAATGCAAGTCCAGATCCAACAATGGAAATCATTAGCCATCTGCTCAGAAATTTGAGGAGCTCCAGATGTGAGCTGAAAGCTTGGGCTGATTTTCCTTATCCCTGCATGGATGCATTTTCTATGACGGCAAATTGTTAACTTCTTGCTTCTCAGCCAGGATCACATCAAAGTTCATCATGTATTAAAGGAAAGCAGCTGTAATGGCAGCTTGATGGAATTTATTGCTTTTTGTCTAGATTCCATTTCACATTCTCTTTGACCCCAAGCTACTTTTCTTGAGCTGATCAGAAGAGTTGAAAAAGATGTCTTTTCTCCCCGGGTCTCATTTTGAAGTCACAGATCAACATGGACAAGTCAAGTCTTTCAGAATAATCCTGTTCTTAAAGCAGTGTTGTATTCAAAAGTATTTCCTCCTCTACCTACCCCTGCTCTAAAATTCTGAAGCATGATGTTAACAAGAAATTATATGCTATACTGTGTAAAGAATTTTTAAACACATCTGTAATGAACAGTGATGGAATTTTACTTGGAAATAGGTATTGCAATAAAAGCTTTTGTTATTCATCCTCCTTCATTATTCAGTTTTTAATTAAAATACTACCACTATCTTTATGTAAGAAAAAATGCTGATAGCTCATTTTAAAATTGCAAAAGGATTTATGTTGACTGTTATTACAACAAATATGTTTTTAAAATATTCAGCTATAACGTTAGTTTCAGTTAGTTCTAAAAATAGTAAAATAATTCTGCTTTATTATGAAAGTCCTGTAATTTTGGAAACTTCACTGTGAATTTTATTCCCTGTGATTATCCCATCTTGTTGCAACCTAGCATGGAGAATTCAAACATACACAATGCCAAGAAATGCAAAGCCATTTTCCCACACTGCAAATGTTGGTTGTGCTGTTGATTTTGCTGTTAATTTGCATGCCTTTTATGAGGATATAAAACATACATGAATGACTGTTATTGGGAAACAGTATCTTTCAGTTAAAAGGTGTAGATCTGTAAATAGATCAGAACTTCAGTTTTCTCCATAGTCGGAGTGTTTTGAAGTGGGATTTCTTTTTGTGCATGTTTGCTATATCCCATTTTGTCCTTTCTGTGGTGAACTTGGTTTGGGGGTACAAATCAGAACAAGTAACTCCATTAAAGTGTGTAGACAAAAGCGAGGATGTAAACTCTGTTATAGTTTCTGGAGATCTCTATACTCTATGGTGTCGGAGGTCCCGTTTGCCCAAAAGCAGCAGTGCCTGTCAGATTAAGCTGAGTTGGTCTTCTGGATCCTCAGTAATTGTAATGGGAGCTTAGATGCTTCCTTCACATGTAGGCTCTCTGGAGCTGAATCTGACTGCAGCCACTTGCCCATGCAAATGCACCTAGTGCCATCTGACGTACTTTAGGATTCCCTCACATGGGGCTGGCTGATCTGATCTATAGAAGCTCCTTCCACAGTGGCAGGTGGAGACCAGGAGGGATACATCTCAAAGGCTTGCCATGCATCTAAATCTTCCCTTTAGCACCTTAGCTGCGCTACGTCATAGAGATAGTCAAGTCTTCCTGTTATTGCAGATGAACTACTCATGTATTGCTACACTGCAGTATACAGTGTGGACAGCTCTTTTAAATCCCCTTTACAACAGCAACCAAGGGTCTT
>VZTV01114647.1:0-16494 GCA_013400875.1 Anhinga rufa | reverse complement strand
TCTGGACATTGAGCCATCGACCAACACTTCTTATCAGAAGTGTAGTAACCTAACTCTTGAATGAAAGCTATCCATATAAAAGAACATCTCAGCTTTTTCTTGTCTGGTAAACAGTGTTTGACTGTTTGGACTTATGGAAGCTTTTGATACCTGAGTGATGCAGGAACTTCTTAGTTTAGATATCCACCCACCAGAAAGTAAACCAGTTCATGCTGTGCCTTTCAGATGCACTTATGTCAAGTGTTGGACTTACCCTGGTTGGACCATACGATATTCTTGCTGGAAAACACAAAAAAGCAAAATCAACAGATCTGGACTTCAATCTTCATTGGAGATTCTTCTATGATCCCCCAGAATTCCAGACTATACTTGTTGGGGATAGCAAAACACAGTATCACATGGGGTATTTCAGGTATTTTATTTAATATATGCTCTTGCTGGACTATAATTAGTGTAACTTTTTCTTCCCAGTTTTCTACAAGACAGGATTTGAGAACTGTGCTATCACCAAACAAGAATCTTTCTCTTCTGTAATAGGATATTAACACAAGGGTTAATATCTTCTATTAAAAAAGATCAAAGTTATTGTTGTTGAAGACTAGATTTAGTTACTTATTACGCTACCTCTCCCAACCCTCTAGAGTGCCTTTAGTTATTAATATTGAAGTTTTGCCATGATACTTAGAAGAAAAAGACAAGCCTTATGAAATAAAGGGAATGTGTATTCTCTCTGCATGTATCCGTACAAGCCCTTTTCAAAGCCATGCTGTAAGATTTTAGAGCTTTAGGTCTAAGAGTGTTTCTTGTTAGGTTTTTGAAGGAGGTGGCAGCATGGCGTTAATTTTACTTTGTATTTGGAGAAATGGACACAGCTTGACCATTTTGTGTACCCTTTCATAAATAGGGATGTGCCAGATGAGCTTCCGGTGTGGGTTGGTGCAAATGAAGCTAAGAAGGGCTGTGTGATTTCACAAGTTGGTGATAACGTCTTTGCCGCAGTCAAGTAAGGTTCATGTTTACTTATATTTATAAAAAGTAGAGTAGAGGAGAAACTGTTAATCAGGAGATGTGTTGTGGAATAATGCAGTTAACTTTTGTGCCTTTCTTTCTCAAGAAACCCTCACTTATTTTCTGCTCTTGCTAGCAAGTTTAATGGTACTCTCAAGCCTTCATAGGCTTCTTGCAGTGTTTTCCTTTCACAAGTAAGATAGATAAGTGCTAATTATCTCATTCTTTAAATATATTGGAAGGGATAGGCTCTATAGGGGGGAAAAAATGCCCACTGGATTTGTTAAAATACTTCATAAGTAAAGAAAGGGCATCTTGAACACTAGTGAAGGAAGTCTGGATGTCATACTAAATGAGTAGCATCTAGCTTTTCTTCTTGCCTACATGAAAGTACATTATTATTTTATAGAATGATTAACTACAAGAAGTACCATTTCTGGCCTGGGGCAGGATAACACTTACATGGATACATAATTCAGTATGACTCATGAAGCTTTACATGGTCCTGCATCATGAATGCAAACAACAGATTTCATGACCTGTCAGTTAAAAATGAAAGCTGTCTAAGGACTGACGTGTGTCAGTAAGCGAAAGCGTACCGAGGAAAAGCTTCTGCAAAAGAACCCTTGTGTAGTGCAGAGTTAAATGGGGACATTTGTTTTGAAAGCACCATGATGAAGCTCATAAATATGTATTTATGTGCATGACTTGGATGACAAATAGTGTATACGGCACTGAAGCAGCAAACTGAATTCTTAAGATAGAAAGATGAACAGCTACTGAGTCCAGGAGAATCTGCAGCACCTGCAGACTGCATAAAGTGTATTGTAATGCAGATACAGATGGGAAATGGCAAAGTACTGTCTGTGCCAAACTTCTCTTTCTTGTTAAGAGGCTTGCATTCCCAAGTCTGCGTGTATAAATAAACCCATGACTGCTAATCTTCATTATAAGATTTGGAAGTGTAGTGATTAGTTCGTTTTCTGGTAAGCTCTTTTAAGACCTGTTTCTTCTGTTTGCAGATTATTTTTGTCAAAGAAACTTAAGGAAGTGACCGATAAAAAGAAAAATGCTGTTTTGAAAGACATAGATGAAAAGCTAACAAGAACAGCAAAAGAACTGGGTTATTCTCTGGAACAAAAAACCACGAAGATGAAACAGAGAGATAAGAAAGTATGACTTTCCTGATCCACTGGAGAGAACTAAGTTCTGTTAAACTTTTTTCGTTTACTTTCCTGGGTTATTTTTTATTTTTTCCTCCTAGTTAGTCAAGATTCTTCATTTAAGAATTCCCAGAGCTAGTCTATAAAACTTCAGGAGAGGGAAGATGAATACAAGTGCGTTCCACATAATAGGATTAAATAAAAACTTTTTACTCTTCTGAACTATAGCTTGGCATTCAATTAAAGAGAAAAAAAACAGTAAGGGAAATAGTCTAAGAACTAAAACAACTGGGGAGCATGGAGAAAACTACTTCAAAGTGAAGATTCATGTAAACAGTTGGGTTGGATCTGTTGGAAACAGGAACATTAAGGATGATATGGATTTGTAATAGAGGCTTTTTGCAGACCTATCAGAAATAATTATGGTAGGAAGTGACTAAACAAATGTACAGTGCTACACAAGTGACTACGAGGATTCCTAGGTTTCAGAACTTAGCTGAAATGGAGTTTCCAGTTATTTTAAACTTCAGTACTTAAAAGTAACTGTTGTATACTTAAAAATGAAGTCGATGTCCTGGAGCCTGGATGCTCTATTAGGTTTGACCACCAGCAGTCAGGTGTTAATGGTGTTTAGTGAGGTGAGTGAATATAGTGCCGTAAGTCAATACTGTGACATAAAACCAACTTCCTGTCACTTTTTTAGGTGGTGACCAAAGCATTTCATGGAGCAGGCCTTGTTGTTCCTGTAGACAAAAATGATGTTGGATACAGAGAACTTCCTGAAACAAATGGTAAATATCTTGTTTACTGTATTCTGCTTTATTTAAGTAAAAAAAACCTTCAGTCACACAGCTACTCTGCAGAAACCAAACTGCTTTCTTATTTCCTTCTTGAATATGAGCAGTGGGAGTAAAAGGCAGAAGTCTTCACCATCACACTTGAGCTCAAAGTATTTTCTTTAAATGAACCAGATGAGAATCAATGAAACATGCTAGATGTGAGATAGTAATTCCTGAAGCAGTAGCTGAGGCGATTCTCTCTTGTATTGGCACAGCCATGCCGGAAGTAGATCCAAAGAACTGATCTACATTCAGGGATTTGTGGGCTGCCTTCTTATCCCCCCTCTTCTCCTAGTGGTGTGCTGACCAGAAACAGTTCCTTGGTGCAAGTTCACCACACAAATGCTTGTCTCTGTGTGGGGAACTGAGGCCGATGAGCAGGGGGCAAGAGTGAGCAGCAAAGGAGAGGGGAAAGCTTTTTCACCAGCAGCTCAGGGTGTGCCTGCTTAGTCTTCATGTAAGCGTGACACATGGGTGCGGTTTTGCCACAGGCTGCTTCTGTGCAATATTAAATTTATTTACATATCTAAATATTTCTGCTTTTGTGTGTTTTGGTTTTTGTTTTGGGGTTATTTTTTTTCAGCTAATCTTAAAAAGATTTGTAAGGCCATTGTTGATGCTCCTACTGATGATGAGAGGCTGAAGGCCTTTGCTCCCATTCAAGAAATGCTCACCTTTGTGCAGTTTGCTAATGATGAGTGTGACTACGGGATGGGATACGAACTGGGCATGGACCTCTTCTGCTATGGATCACACGTGAGTACTGTAACAGTCACACTTGGCAAAATTGTGCATTATTTTGTCCATGGACTGGGAGTTATTCTGTCTCGTAGATCTTTATTCCCCGCTCTATTGCATAATTATCCCTAGGAATCATGAAAGTCTACAGGAATGCTCTCAGTTAGTGAAGACTGTTAAAAAGTTGCACTTATGACACCATTCTATGTTGAATTTTAAAATTGCTTGGATGAAAGCACAGTCCTGCAATCCAGCAGCATTTAAACAGCTGTAACTGTTGCCACTTGGTGTGCATAATACCAGGAGTTGCCATTAGACTCCTAAAAATGCAGAATGCCTGATCCAGATACACCGAACAGCTGTAGCCCCTGCCGAAGCTGCCTGTGTGGGCACAAGCGCTTGTGTTCAACTGCATCAGGAAACGGGCTGGGGTTTGTAGTAACCCCAGCAAAAAAAATAAAAGGAACTGCAGTCAGTTGCTGACGTACGCTACCTACAGCCATGCAAAACAGCTTCTTTTAGTAAAAGTAGTGCTGGCCTAAGGTGTGCTGCAGAGCATCATGTAGAAAGATAAAAATCTTGCAATGCTAACTGTAGGCCCAGAAAAGTTGTGCCAAACAGTAGTTAAAATATTTAGCCGCTGAAACGAAGGACAACTCACTGCTCTGTCTGTACACTGTTAAATTACTAATGTGTGTTTCTTACATTTCTTGCCCTGCTCTCGTGTAAATTCCCTACAGCACCTGAGAACGCGTTGTTTTCCTCTGAATCCCTGGTTATTTAGGACCTTCGGTGTCTGTGCTGCTTCAGCACCTGAATGCCTTCCTACATCTGGAAGGGCTGTGAAGGAGACTGTTACTTCCAGTTGGCTGAGTAGGTGGAGGCAAACCCCCGCCTTCCATGCTTTGTCCTTCTCTGCACAAGATTAACCACCAACAGACTCGTGCAATGAGTAATTATGTCTTTACAGCATTGTGACATGGCCTGATACCTATCTGATGCAGCAATCTGAAACAGCTATAATTTTGCAGCTGTTTTCCAAAAATAGAAACCTGACTTCATTTTCTAGTTCAGTAAACAGAAAGGAGAAACAAGGGCTTCACCCATAAATAACACCACGCCTCGGTCCCAGTGTTTTTGCCGGCCTGTAGATGCTTAGAGCTGCTTTCTGGTTCCGACTAGAGCTCTGTGCGCAGGGGCAGAAGAAACGCTGGCACCTCGGCTGTAGCCTGAGACACAGAAAAGGCCTTAAAACCCTTTCCCCTTCATAGGAGAGGTGTAACGGGCTTGGGATAACCAGTGCGCGGTGTGCTCTGACTTGTACCCGTGTGCAGGCCGCACTTGAGCGGTTGCTCCCTGGAGCTGCTGCGCCAGCCTTCCCTCCCCCGGGGCGGGCGGCTCTCCCCCGTGCCAGAGCCGGTGCCCGCCGGGCTGCCCTCGTGTCCCCTCTCTCCCGCAGTACTTCCACAAGACGGTGGGGCAGGTGCTGCCGCTGGCGTACAGCCTGCTCAGGAGGAACCTCTTCGCCGAGATCATCCAGTCGCACCTGGCCTGCCGCCGCCACGACGGGCTGGACCAGCTGGTGCCCTGAGCTGCCTGCCTGCCCGCCTGCCGTGGGGCTTGCCGCTGGCTCCCGGCCCCGCGGGTGCGCCCACCCCTGCCCGCGGTCGGGCGGTCTGTCTGTCTGTCCCGAGGCGGGAGGGGGTGTCACCTGGCGCGGTAGCGGGCGGGCAGTCTTTACTCCCTGCATGTCCCGGTTGTGTCCCACGGCACAGGTGAAGACCCAGTTAGGGCAGCTTTCCCTTTGGCGTCACAGCAAAGCACTGCATCTGGTCTCGACCTGCTGGATCTGGCTGAATTAAGGGGAGACAAATAGATCTAAAACCAGCTAACGGACACTGCAAGATAAATTAGAAATTCCACCGCATTTGCTACCTCATGCGCCAGATAAAGTCAGCCCCTGTTCTCACTAATGTGGACTTCTAAAAACAGAACCTGAGTGATTTTTGTACAAGATGCAAATTGTTTTCAAGCTCACTGGTCCACTGCTCTGTTGTGGTGGTGGTAGTTGAAGCAGTTGCCCAAGGAAAAAGTTTCTGGACTGTTAGAATTTAACAGAAAATAACATTTGCTGTTACTCAACAGGCCTGCCAGCGGACACTGGCTCCACTTCTCTAGCAGCAGTTGATGTCAAAGTTGTCCCTATTACTTGGCAAATGATTATACTTCCAAAGGTCCCTTCCAGCATAAACTAATAAATAATTCACAGTGCAAGTCGCAGTGCTTCAACAGTCTATCTCATGTTTTTAAATCAAGAAGGTATTTTCAGCTCTCAGAACTGTGTGCCACATCTACATTTGTAAATTTGACAACCCCACCCTTTTCCATCAGCCTATAACTGTTCCATTTACTCAAACATCAGCACAAGCATACATGGATGTGTTCATGGGCCCAGAATTCTATGTTTTGTACATTAAAAAGAGGTACTTTCTTGAAAATTGAGTCTCATTCCCCCTTCTTTTTTTTGGTTCCAATGAGAAGAGACCTTCATACTAATGCCCTCTAAATCATACAAGTAACAAAAACATATTCACCTTTCACACTGTTATTTAAATATTAACTTAAATCAGCAAAAATGGGGACATTAGGGATTTCCAGCTGTTGTGGTTTGGCCCCAGTCAGTAACCAAGCCCCACAGAGCCACTTGTGCACTGCTCCCACCCCAGTGGGACGGGGGAGAGAGTTGGAAAAGCAAAAGTAAGAAAACTCATGGGTTGAGATATGAACAGTTTACTAATTAAAATAGTAATATAATGAAAATAGTGAGAGGCAAAACCCAGGGAGGGAAAGAACCAAACAAGTGATGTAACTGCTTGCCACCCACCAACTGACACTGCTGGTCCCCCAAGCTGTGATTGCTCTGTGTGTGTGTGTGCGCGCGCGTGTGTGTCTCCTGTCCCAGCCAACTCCCCCAGTTAATATACTGGGCATGATGTCATATGATATGGAATATCCCTTTGGCCAGTTTGAATCGGCTCCCTTGGCTGTGCCCCCTCCCCTCCCGGCTTCTTGTGCCCCCGGCAGAGCATGGGAGGCTGGAAGAGTCCTTGACTAGTTCAGCACTACCCAGCAACAACTGAAACATCAGTGGGTTATCAGTATTATTCTCATACTAAGTCCAAAACCCAGCACTGCACCAGCTACAGTGAAGAAAATGAATCCTATCCCAGCTAAAACTGTGACACCAGTCTTTCCTATTAATCTTTAATTAAGAACGAAAACTGTTACACCAACTGAAGCATCCTAAAGCGCTGTACATCATTACTATCCGTTACCAACAGGTGGCTAACTTACCATTTTTTTTTAAACCAGAGGCACTAAAAATGCATTGTGCAGAAACTATATAATCCTCGCTTTTGGACAGTAAAAGCATCATCTACTTTCAACTCTTATTTTAAATCAGGAAGCCAACTATTCTATAACTAAAAGAAATTTTTAAATGTCTGTTTTGGAAAAACCCCTACGTAACAGTCATCTGTTTGCTCGGGTTCATTAGGCCACTGAGTTGTAGCCAACTACTAGGCAATACAAAGACTGCATCTCCTCCTAACATTCGTTCTTTTCTCTGTTATCTGCTTGCTGGTCTTGTATGTGGAATTCCTAGCTGTTGCTTTTCTCTCAGGGAAGATAAATACAAAAATCAACACAAATATTGTTTGGGGAAACAATGAGAAAACATGACAGAACAGTAAATGGTCATACAGAAGTTTTTAATGTTTGATTAAATCATCACAGTAATCAGAATTTTTACTGTAATGATATGCAGCTCTACCACACAAGTATAAATAAAAACATTAAGATCAATATTAAATACAGCTCTAGGCAACATCACAGATTAACAAAGAATGCATTCTTCATGAACCAGTAACTGAATGGATTTAAAAAAAAAAAAAAGAAAGAAAGAAAAGAAAACGCTGACACTTTCCCCCTCCCATCCACCACGGGTTTTTTCAAATTAGTAATGAGTAAGGCGCTGGAAGTTTGACATTGGAAAATTTTTGTTGCACAGCACAGGCACACATACTTCATTGTCAGAACCTCTAACGTGTACGTTTACCAGAAGACATTTTAAATGTCAACAGGGAAAGCTTAGCAGGTAAGAAGAGCAAACAGATGCACAACTTCTAGACAGCACTCGGGATCCATACTGAAATTATAAAACACAGCAGGGGTGTGAACTGGATTTCAATTCAGACAGTACAGTCTGTAGAATTAGGTGTGAGTTAATGCAGTACACACAGCAGTGTTTTACGAGAACATCAGAAATGGCAGAGGTTTCAAACTGATATAAAGCAATTTCTGTACGTGTAGTGCATTTATATTCTTCCACTCTAGAAAAAAAATGGGGCAACTGAAATCAGCATCCCAGGCAGCTTCCAGAGCTGCCTTCTGTTAAGTGGGCCAAATCCTGCTCTTTGTGAAGTTTCTCCTGTGAAGCCTCTTCAGGCTTGCACAGTGTAACACAACAGATTTTGGACCACTAGCACTGACTTCACGCGTGAGAGTGTAGCTGGTTGCTGCCACACTCCCATTTCAGCACAGCCTGACTAGACTCCCTGTTTCAGTTCCAAACCTGGCTTTAATATAGGGGCTGATCACGAGCCCACTGGCACCTTTCAGTTTCCGTTGGTTCCAGTTGCTGCAGGAGATGAGATGAGATGTAGATGGCAGTTTTATACTCAGAAAAATCAGTAGAAATTCAGCAGAGCACTTGAGCACAGGCATTGTTTAGGACCTTGCCAAAGGTATTCGCCTCAGTATGTTACTCAAGATAAAACCATACCAAGTACTTTGCAAATAAAGAAATCTGAGGCAAGTGTGACGAATGCCTTAGAGATACCCAAGATTATGATTTTAGACTTTTACCATTTATATTTTTGCAGTCTTGTGGGCATAATTGTTAAAAGAAGGAAATTTTATCTAAACCTGTATTACAAAGCGTTTTTTTGTCAGCCTGATATCTTAATTTTCTTCCTCCCAACATTAGGCTGATAGCATATTGCCTTTTTTCTTCTGCATGGGTTTGTGGTGGTTTGATGAAAGGAATATGAAACAAATTAATCTAGTGACTGGAGAGAAAAAACAGTAAAGAATTTAGGGGTCTGTCAGTTCACCTGCTAGCGTGTGTGTTGCTGCTGAGTTTTAAAGTCCTGCCAAAGTTCAAGTGCTGGATTCGATTCTGCCCTGCTGCTCATCTTCTGTGGCTACATATCATTTACATCTCCATATACTTGAGGAAAAAAAAAAAGAAAGAAGAGTCAAAAGCAATCAACTAATTAGAGTTGCTTTCTTCCTATTATTTTCAAAACCCTGCAGTTTTTTTTAAATAAAATTTTAATACTACTGTTCCAGTTATCTGCTAGTAAAGGAGAAAGGAAATCTCAAGGTAACGGCAGTGAAAGTTACATTTCAAAACGATCTTATATGCATGTTGGATCATAAAGAAACCATTTTGTTTAAACCCTTCATCTAGTTGTAAACATTTGCTAATCCTCCATTACTTGCAGAGGATTATGAATTATTTTATAAAATCACATTAAAAAGGTAATTAGTTATGTGAGATATTAACTGATTCATATTTAATAGATTTTTTTAATCCGTACAAATATAAATAAAGAATGGTAAAACTTCAAGAAAAATAATATACATTTAGTGCAAGTTATGAGTTACATTTCTTCCTACCATGTCAGCAGTGGAACATCTCTTGTGGAGAAGAAAAACCAAAAATGACCATTCTCAAATTTTACAGAGGGGGGAAAAAAGATCTCCAGTGTTGTAGCATGCAATTTTTTACCAGATACACGTATACAGAATTGTTCCAGCTCTTAACTAGTAGAGTAGCAGTATTTTTCCTTATACTGCACAACATTGGTATATATCATAGTGTTTTCAATAATACAAAAATTGCATAAGACCAGGTCACATTATTGATATTTTCTGCAGCAAAACCAGTCTTTTTCTTTGAAACGGTAGTTTCATCTGGTTTTAATTTTTCTCGTATCACGACAGCACGTGGGTTGAAAGAAGTCTCGCACGGTTCTTGCGAGGCATTACCTATTCAGTCTGTTTTTGTCGCAGTGGATCTGTACTGCCCCAAGCATCTCATGATGTACAAACTCACACGTTTAATGGCACAAGAAAAACCTCCCTTCTTGTGGTCAAACCTCAGTAACACACAGTACATCTCAATATGAGAAACAACTGCTTCCAAAGGGCACACTAATTTTAAAGAGGCTTTGTTACGGCTCAGGAGAGAGAGAAATAAAGCTCTTCTGGAATGTAGAAAGGTGACGTGTAATAATTATACGTTTCATGAGTTAACACAACAGTTTTCAATGGTAAAAAGGGCAAGACCTTTCAGTCTCCGTAAGATGGCTCAATTCAGAACGATCCCTCCAGAAACAGGGACTAATAACACATCTCTTCAATGCTGAAGTACCAGGCTGGGGCTGGAGAATGGCGCCACCTCGCACGGCTCACCCACTGCACTATCATGGCAGACCTGACGTCTCGGGACGCATCCAGTGCAGGACAGCAGCTCTCCCTTCCCGCGCTCCCATCAGCCTTCCTCCTCGCCACGTGCTCCCCCAGACCAACTCCTGATTTCCAGCAGCACTGCTACGCAAAAACCCAGCTCTCGTCTCTGATTTTAGAAGCATCCCCCAGACTAAAGTGTTGTGCTATTCAACAAATGAACCTCCTCTTCCGTTTCCTCTCTCTCCTCAGCTATGGGTTTCAGTTGAACATTATTGAGGCGGGGTCTTGGTTTGCCGTCTGGGCCATATGACGTAGGATATCTTTTTTTGTTATAATGCCAAGGAGGCGCCTGAAAAGGATAAATGGAAGATCAATGTTAATACAAGCTGGACAATAATAAAGCAGAACAAAGCTGTAGCCACATCCTTTTTGTTGACAGGAATACAGCAAAAGTAAACAGCCTGATTTTCTTATTTAAACGAAAACATTTTATTAACCAAAATATTGAGGACCCACCCGTTTCTTAAGAGACAGCAATGCTGAGACACCATATCAGATGGTCTCTGACAGCTGTAGTCCATTTTAATGAAATACAAGCAATACAAGTAGAGCCCATGACAATTTTTATTTAACTTTTTGTTTCTACAAAAATGGAATTTTGATAAGCGTATGCCAACAAAAAAGTAACAACGAGGGACAAAGAAAAAAGAGGTATGAAAAAGAAGTGATATTGATCCCATTTCATACGGGAGGCATGTTCCAACCTAGCCATCAGGAGTGACGTACCGCTTGATGGCCCAAAATCCTAAGAGCAAATCAAACTCCCCTTCCCTCCATTTTTAATTCGTAAGGATCCTTCCAGTCTGACACACTGGCTCAGGCTGAATGTATTCATAGGAGCACGCTGTATCGGCCATGAAACTTTTGGAAAATAAACAATAGTTTTAACTGTTTTTCGGAGTTCACAGCTTTAGGAAACAAATCATGACTAATAAAAGAAAATTTTCATTTTCCAATTTAGATACTGTGCTCTTATGACAGGGTCTTGATGGTTTTTGAAATTATAACTGTGAAATACCAAAAAGGGTGAGACTGTCCAAACGGATAATATCACAGGAGAAGCAAAGAGCAGAATGAATGAGCTGCTGCCCTTGTTATTCTGGTTAGTACATTTCGTTTTGTCTTATTAAAGGACGCATGAAATACTTGTGAAATATGAGCATAAAATGAGAACGTAATTAGCATGTTTTGCACATAAGCAGCTAAACTTGGTGGGTAGGTTTAGTAGAGATGTAATTAGCAACCCACGTCCAAATTAAGACAAAGTCTACCTTCTATCTAAGGTTAGTTCACAACATCGTGGTTAAAACAGTATCTAGATTCTGAAGTCACCAGACAACATGGTAGCAAGCCACTTAGTGGCTTAGGGTATCCCTGAACATTTTATGGAGGAGAACATTAACTGCTGTACGTAACAGCAGCAGAATCACAGGACTTCACATAAAATCACAGGACTTTACTAAAAATAAAGAGTACTTCTAAAAAATCACATCGATAAAGGGGGATTACAGGGAAGATCTAATGCTGTGATATATTAAAAACGTGCTTGGCTTTGCTTCTCAGAAGACGTGATACCTACTTTGCTATTTAACAGCTATTTAAAGCTGTCAAGATCAGAAAAAGAAACTGGCGTATATGAAAATCTTAATTTGCATTAGGAGGGGAAAAAGTATTCCTAGCCCCATGCTTTCCCACCTGGGGAAATCAGCAGATCAACTAGGTGGACCTATGTGATCTCAAGAATGGAAATATCAGAAAAATCTGTGGTTTACTTTCCTTTAATGTTGTGACTAACAGTATGTCGGTATTAACAGCTTCATTTCTACACAAGGATTTTGCACATATTGTTTTGTTTTGATACAAATTTTTAGCATCAGATGACTTCGTTGTTCAGCCGATGTCATAAAAGCCCTGAGCAGTTCACAAGTTTCATGCTTCCTGACTTCTAATGTGTCTAATTATGAGATCTGATATATCTAATCACCAAGGGTTCGACGTGCTGCTTTAGTTGCTCGAGATGCTCTAATATGTTCTTCTTTGTGATGATCCCCAAGACAATCCTGAAACAGATCATGTTATGCTAATAACTGTGTGTGAAATCAAATTAAAAAAAGTTCTAATCATAACGAAAAAGGATTAGAGCAAAAGTAAAATTAAAAAAAAAAAAAAGGTTGCAGGAAAGCTAATGAGATAATGAAATGAAAAATGATTTCTAAGTCAGTACCCTTGCCCAGACATTGCCTTTTTTCTTTCTCTCCCAAAATGCTGAACACAATTGGATCTTCCACCACCCCAAAGCAGTACGTTTCTCATATCAAGTACACGTTAGGGAAGCATACTTCATCCCTTCTCCCCAAATTCACTTCTTTTCAGGTTTTAGGGGCACTCAAACTAGAATCTATTGAATTTACTTTGTTTAACAGTTATTTCTCCTCACGCATACAGATCTCTATGTTTCAATAAGGCACAGTAGATGAACAAAGTAATAACTGTGTAAAGTCACAGCAGTTGAGGTTTGAAGCTGCGCTATTGAGCAGGGTTATCTGGTGTCCCTAGAAACTGACAAATTTCTCATTCATGACAGTATAAACCAAGAGCAACTCCCCAAAATGGATGTTCTGGTACACATTAGGAAGAGTGAGTCTCAGTCTTTATATATGTCCATGTTTGTCATCAGCACCGATTTCTGCACAGTTCCTACTCCAATCTGGATTAGAACCAAGAAGATGATGTGTGTCTTAATGTGGGTATATTCAAATTGTAGGAAATTTGGCAAAATATAGATTAGTCCTTGATGTCCACGTGGCTATGTGCCACGGCTAAATACCACTAGTACTAGTATTTACTATCTGATCTTGTTGTAAAGGATAGTGTGCTCATGGAATATCCAAATTTGAAAACTGAAGCAGGACAACAAATATGAATGTCTGAAACAGCAAATTATTAAAGCCAACCATACTTGCTGCTACTTTATCATAAAATAGTTAAAAATGTTTAGTACAGTTTGACATAGCTTTGCACAATTAAGCTTTCTTCAGTCGATTTTAAAATCCATGTCAATGTTTTGAGCACTCAACCACAACAGAAACTAAGGAAAAAAGTCATAGTAAATATTCTTCATTGAAGTTTTATCAATGCAAATTTCCCTCCCCAAAATAAGAATAACTGCATGCCTGCACTGACTTCCGAGTGTCAGATCATGATGCCCTTTCCCCATCAGAGAAAGGATTAAGTCATTTATGCTTCTGAAAACACCTACTCGCCATTTGATATAGGGATGCACTAAAGAAAAAAAAAGAGAACATTTAAAACTACATTTGTTTTTAAAATATATCTGAAAAAATAAACTTGGAAACCAATGTGATACTTCAGTATTTGCCATTTAAAGCAGCAGTCCTTTCGCCCAGAGCAAAACCAAAATCAGTCCCACCCGTATCTCAGGTTTCTTGGGTTTTGTCCCATGGACATTGGTCCTAAATAAGGTGGATTAGCAGGCAATGTTTCAACTCCCCAGGTGCCTTAACAGACATCCTAAAGAGAAAGCAAGATGCTATGGTAGGAGCTGCAATGTTGTGTGTCAAGTGTTTAACGCAAGAGCAACAGGAAAGCAGAATGTTAAAGGAACGGCTACACAGAAAAAGATCACGTAAAAAAAGGAGTACTGTAAGAGGCGACTGTAACGAACATTTACGTTTCCATGCCTAAGGCTGGTTTATTGGGTGGGTAATTACATCACAACTCCACAGACTCTCATTTACAAACATTCTAAATCTTAAAATTCCTTTATTGCAATACTTGGAAGTGTAGAAACAAAGGTTGCAGATTGAAGTTCCAGAGCTAGTAGCAGTTACTTAGTTGTTAGTATTCCAAAAACAAGAGCTTGGTGGCAATTGCCATCACTAAACTTCAGAAGGGGATATATTGGCTGGATCATTTTCTCCCTTACTTTTTATGAACCCAGATATTTGTAGATGGTTCAACAGGTGATACACTGCCTAGTGCCAGAAAATATATAAGAGCGAGGAAATACAGGCCTTAGACTGTGCACCACACAAGACTGAATGTCTGCGAGACACCTCGTGACTCTTCCACATGCAAGCTGTACACACAAAACTTGCTGAATGAGAGCTAATTTTTAAAAGGACATCTTAAAATGACAGAAATCACTCGCCTGCTCACTTGGAATACAAGGGAGAATAAGAATTTACAAGAGGTGCCACAGCACAGCATCTTCTCAATGAACAGTTAGGGTCCTCAGTTGCAGTACCAAACCTATGGGTTCAAATACCATGATCTTGGAATATATACCGATTCAAATACTTCGATCCTGGAAATGAAAATTACTGTATCTAACCAAATTAACAGCATTGCTGCCACTTTACTCACCCATTGTGTGTTACAAGGCACTGCCTCAGACCGAGCTTCCGGAAAATATCCACCACTATTTCCATTGGTGTGTGGTCTGTCACGGTGAAAGGGCTCATATCAAGTATGCTTCTAAGCTTCAAAGGCCGAGGGCTTTCTGCTGGAAGCGATGGGGTATGCTGGGCAAAACAGACCCTGGAACTGCCAACAATCCCTTCCTGCTTCTTTCTAGCACTTTCTTTAAGAAAAAGAGGGGGGGGGGGAAGATCAGAGGAGGAAGAATTTACATTCTTGGAGTAAGATAATTTAATGCAAACAGACAGATCAATCAACGCTACGAGACTCTGATGTTATTCTCTAGATGCTGATATTCTGACATATACTATTTTGGTGTGTTTCCATAGCCACTGCTTTATCCCTAAGAAGTGTTTGTGCAGAAATCACAAAAGCCATCTACCATACAGCTTTAGCCATTCTTCAGCTACTACCTTTCTCACTCCAATAAATAACTTTTATTTACTATAAAGAGGTGGAAAGACTTAAAAACTAAACATACAGGGAGCACACAGACGGCTGCTGAAAAAAAACGTCAAGGGGAAAGCCAATCTCAACTGACAGCTCCCCTGTCATGATTCCAACGGCTGTAATGATTGTTGGTTTGAAACCAAAGAACTCATTTCTGACTGCTCTGAAAATGCTGTCTTCTTGTTTATAATGAATTTATTTAGCTTTGTGTGAACTGGATCCTTTTCATGTCTTCATCACCTTGGTAACATCAGCATCCCTCCCTGTACCCTGAACTATTTCACACAAGGACTCTCTTAAGGCAGCCAAAATCCAAGACTAAGCAACTTGCATTGTGCAATCACAGCAGCTGGAATGAGTCTTACCTGTGAAGGTGTATTATTAGAAGAATGTTCTGCTATTCCCCCATTTACTCTTAAGTAAGTGCAAACTTAAGACAGTATGATGTCTATAATGATTTCCAAGTTTTGGACATTCCTATACATCCTACATAGTGTCATACAATAGCATACACTGTATTAAGACCACAGGCAAAGGTTTTACTGAAGTAAACAGTATTGTGTTCACAAACATTTTTTTTAAAAGTTTCAGGAGACTTTTGTCTCTCTTTCTCAAGTGCCTTTGTTAAAGAGATACTTGTCAATGTACATCTTATAAATTACAAAAAATAGTAGGTTAAGATGCAACTTCCATCATTGATTTCATTCACCAGGTGTTAACGAGTTTTGTAACATTTTCTTACATAATAATGATATTTCCTTTGGTTATGATAGTATCCTCAAAATCCACAGGATTTTTCTTCCCAGTGCAAAAAGCATTTTCACAAATATCGCACAAGGTCTAATACTCACCCCGAGAAAGAGGGCCCAAACAGGGCTTGCATGCTTGCATGCCCAGGGCCAAACTTCCCATTACACAAACAAATTGAAAAACAGAAACCTAAAATAATTAATATTTCACTTATTTCTCCATTATACAGTTGTAGTTTTTATAACAACAGTAAATAACACACTGTCAGAGAGAAGTACGATATACATTTAAATTTAATAATTACTTCCGTCGGTAATTCTCACAGAATCCTGCTATTCTAAAATGAGAATTACTCAATTTTGAAGAAGAATGTTAATGTAGCATCACTTGAGGGAAAGAGATACTAGCAAAAGCCTCAAAACAAACAAAAAATACCAGACTAGATGACGTTTTGGCCTACTTCAGTATGAAAACTCTTGGTTTTGTGACAAAGAGATTAACATTTTCTC
>VZTV01114646.1:13150-27436 GCA_013400875.1 Anhinga rufa | reverse complement strand
ATGATAGTTCAAATGCAGGACTGCAGATCAAGGTGTGCTCAGGTGTAAATGTCTACAAATCATACATGCACTCAGGTGTTGCAGTCTTGTACCAGGGTTTGTTTGAGGTTTTTTAAATGTCTTTTCTCCTTAGCTATAATTAGCTCATGTGCCAAATATGGCTTCCTGATCCTGACAGTCCTAGAAATGACACACTGTAGTCTAGCTATTATCAGTAATAAAACAGTGGAGGAGCAGATGGAAACTTTGTGATGCAAATAGTTCTTATGGCACTGTGGTCCCTGTGCTACAGCAGCTGGAGATGCCCAAGAATTATTTCATTTTTGGAGAGTAGGGAAGGCTGAACACAAGGCACAAACCATTTTATTATATTCTAGCCAAGAGCAAAACTTATGCAAATGTGCTGACCTACTCCTGAGAGCCAGATGTCATTGCTTCAGGCAAATGTTAAATTTTTTATGGTATAAGCATTCAGACATGTCCTGAAGCAAGATATACAGTATTCTCACTACTTTCCTTTGATTGCCATGGCAGCTTGTTACCGTCAGAGACTTACGCAAATGCACAGCTCAGATATTTTCTAAATGCAAAATGTCAGGGTTTGTTTCACCTGAACATCCTGTGGCCAGTCCAAAATTGACATGCTACACAGGGGAGCAGGGTATAGCAAACTGTCTTGGGACTGGCAGTGAACATTTACATACCAGCTCTGCCACCTTCCCATCTTTCTTTGTTGCAGTGGGCATGCGTTTGTCTTGCCAGGGCTTTAGGCTGCCCATGAACCAGCTGCAATCCAAAAGCTGTGTAGTCTTGTTAGCAGAGCCAAACTAGCATGCCTCTAAAGAGTGCTTTGTAACTTGTGCTTGATGTGTGGGAGCTGCCTGTCAGCTTGGAAGTGAGGCCAGTGTTGGTGTGATGGTGCAAGCAAAACCCACTCTGGACACGCTCTCCCCGCTTGTTTTTGCCTCTGCAAGGTGATGGCAGCGGTGCTGCCACATCCCAGCGGGGTTGAGGATGGAGTTCTTCATCCTGGTGTGTTTGAAATACACTGCCCTGCATAAGAGCAACCTATGGTGCGGAGGTACAGAGCATTGCCCAGCTGTACAGGAGTAATACTGGTGCCAGGCAGCAGGTGCTGAAATCTCACTATGGAAAGACTGCCTTGTGGAAAGTGGCACTTCCTCCAACACAAAGCTCAGCACTTCGTGCTGGTCACCGTAGCTATTTAGAAAGTGGTGTTTCTGCAGATCCATGCTTTTCCATACTGCTGATATGCAGATTCTGGAGGATGCCAGAGAGGTAGCATTTTAACTGGATGAAAGATTACCAACAGGAAGTGTTTCTGGTATTAAGCCAAATCTAGCTGTAAGAAGTCTATATAGAAAGAGGCAAAGGATATAGAGGTGAACAGCCTGTGTATAGTATTTTCTTAGTAGGGAGATCTTTGATAGAAAAGGACCTAAATGATTAACAATTGATATGAGAACCATTTTTTTTAACTGAAAAACTTTTTTTTTTCAAAGGAAACTTCTATACTTTTAAATTAATCACACAAGTTCCCTCATGCAGTGTCTAAAGTGCAGTTAGTGGTTGTGTCTTTTTGCATATTTTAATGTGGAGGTCTTGTCCCCAGCAATTATGGTACTCTCCCATCTGATAGAGCTGTTAAGGAAGCGGGGATCAAATACAGAAGGTATGTGACAAAGCAGAAGAATCAAACCTCGGTCTCAGGCAGCTGGGTCTCTACTGATGTAGTATAACTTATTTATCAAATAAAATTTTAACACTCTCAATTTTTCAACAATGAATTATGCAGAGCTATTGCATTTCAGATACTCTTTGCAAATCCAAATTTTTAATGTCATTTCCCCTTCTCCTTTTTTCTGTTCACAGTCAAAAACTCTAAGTGTAACCAATGTTGATACAGCAAATGATGTAATTCTCATGGCCCTGCAGCAGCTGGGAATTAACGTAAGTCCTTGCACCAGTTTTAATGAGTCTTTTTGTAGTAATTTTAATAATCAAATCCTCTCTTGCACTTTTTCCAAGTTTTAGGATATGAACATTAATTAAATCCTTTATCATAGCAATTCGGTATTGTTGAAATGAAGCAAAAGTGCCTAGTTAATATATAGTCCTCCAGAGATCATCAAGTGCCTTAAAAGTTTTGAATAAGTCTCTCATCCCTGTAAGGGATCTATCATGTTTGAAGTTTCTTTTAAATCTGTTTTGCTGATGCCTAAGAGGAGATATCTTGCCACAAGAAGTGAGAGTTTGATACAGCTCCTTTTGCACACTTCAGTGTGAACAGGAAACCTACTGACCTCCTTGTTAGTTGGTTTCAAAATGCGCAAACGTGCATGATCAGCTGTGTCACCAGATTACAAGTACAAGCACTGCTCTCAAGTGTCCAAATCAGACACTCTAAATATCCATGGACTTTTAGTGTCATGTGAGATATGAATGTAACTGAGTGATTGCACAGAATCTGAAAGCACCCAATTTAAGCAATGGCCTGAAACTGTTTTGGAAGAAGCCTTTTACAGGACTTAGGATAATGCAGGATAGTGCACCAAGTAGATGCAGTGATTCCTAGTAGATCAAGTACTGCCTCAACTGTCTCCCTTTGCTCTATACCGGACAAGTGCCTCAGGTGCCAAGGTAGTGCCTCAGGTGTAGTAATGAATCAGTACCAGGGACAAAAATTCTGGCTCCCTTATTCTGCTTCTCTCATTGTTTCACAATGTGGTTCCAACCAACACCAATGGTCATAGAAGCCCCTGGATGACAGCTTTTTAACTGGCCTGTCAGTCTGCTGCATGGATAACAAGATTTTTTTAAAAGTCTTAGCCTTGATATATACATTGATCTCATTGCATGGTATCTGCCAAGTCTTTCTGTACCACAGCCCTGAGTGTGAAGAGTCAAATATGACCAAATGCCACTCTTGGTGCTTCTCTGCAGCTTCCGGAGACCCCCAGCAAAAGTTAGAGTAACCTCAGAATTTGTCTTCCCTAGCGTTCATTATCCCTAATTTAAACAAGCTTTTAATGCATATTCCACTAGCTTGGTATTTCCTAGGTACAGCAATTTCTGTCTATCTGTCTTGTTGTGGCTCAGACATCTCATTTACACCAGGGCTGCGGCTCTGGCCCGAGCTCAGGATCCAGCAGTCTATCCAATTACGGTAGCTCTGGAGTTGATAGAGGGACATTAATGTGAAGAGGATAGGATGTGAGTTAAAATCTATCCCATTGTCTACCCCAGTCTGCACCAAAAATCAAGAGAATGCAAGTCTTTACTATGATGTGTTTCATTTTTATCCATTTTATGGGTGTCATTTGCACTTCTTCATTTTGTGTACAGAAAAAACAGGAAAATGGTAGTATTGGAAGAGAATATTTTGTTTGAGATGAGCAGGAGGTGGAGCTGGTTAGGTTTCAGCTTTGTGTTCTTTTGTATGTATCACAATCAACCCTTTTCCTCCTCTTTACATTTTTATTTCGAGTGGAAAAAGAATGAAAGCCATCTGAAAGATGTAAAATCTTGCCTGCAGAATTATTTTCCCAAATAATATACCACATTTTTTCACTGCATTTTCATCGCATAAAGCCTTTTTCATTAGAGGCATATCATAAGATTAGAAATAAAATCAAACAAGATAAATAAATTAAGCTGTAGCCTGTATATCAATCAAACACCCAACCCCCTCATAGGATTGTTCTGACTGCAGGGAAGCTTTTCCTTATGCGCCGTCTCGAGGTTTTTTATTTATGTCCAGAGAGAACCACTTGAAAGGAGCTCTATGACTTTTCAATGGCAATTATAAAAGCTACATTTCACATGTTGTGTGATTAATGGGGCTATTACTTTGGCTGAGTTCATTCTGGTTTAACGCATCAGGGTTTTTCCCTCCGTGGTTTGTCTGGTAAAATGACAACTAGTTTGTGCAAAATGGCATTGATCATCTGTTCCAAATTACCAAGTGGGGCAGAAAGAAGGGCCTTGGGTTTCCCAGCTCCGTAAGTACACTTGCTGATTTTTCTGGGACAGTCGCATTTATACTGACAAATGGCCTCATAAAGCCCATAAAGGACAACATTTGCAATCGAGAGATCAGCAGTCTGCCTCCTGAAACTGCGCTTACTATATCTTCCCCTTGCCCCGCTTCCCCTTCACAGCAATAGACCCTTTCATATATATATTTAAAAAGAAAAGTAAATACCCTTTCTTGAGCTCCTCAGCTGTATTTATTTGCTCCTGGCTGCTTGCCCCGAGGCATCAGAGATGTCTCCAAAGCCTATTTATTTTCCTTCTGCCCCCTGCTAGCTGACTTAACAGCAGTGCTAACACGGGCCAGAAAGTTCTGTCAGTCAGAGAGCAAACTGCAAAGGCTTTATTGGGTGTATCAGCATTACACCAGGTGCGTGCAGCAAGTAGGAAAGAGTCTCAAGAGCTTTGGGGACACTGGATGAAGGTCCAGACAATGCAGGATAGTAGGCAAATCTGTTTAAAATGAGGTAGGATTTAATTTTAGAGCTAGATAAACTGTCATGAGGTATTTGTCACCTTTTGTAGCCAGAAAACTTTTAGACTTTAATTATCTTGATTTAGCAGTCTCACTGAAAAGGGATTTAAAGTATAATAGATCACTTTCATACAGTGTTATTTATCCACTTGCTATTACCTTTTGTCCTGAGAGTGGTTTACTTAAATGTCATTCTTTTTATCTCTATTGTCTCACTGTCATAGCTGAAATAATGTACAGTTCTTCAGTTAAACTGCAACATTGACTTGTATATTTATGCTAAAGGCAACATTTAGAATTTGCTTTCAAATCAGTGGTTTTACACAGCTTTTCCCAAAGATGTTCACATTCTCCAGTCCTCTGGAAATTGTCTCCTTTGATGTAAATTTATCCTCTCCACTCTAAGTTTTAAAAGAGAGCTCAGCAGTCTTAAAGCACCATCCAGTGCTCCCAAGCCCTTCCACACAAAAGGGCTGCACAAAAAGGCTGAGGAGATTTTGAAGCAGCCCTGTGAGGAGATTTTGAAGCAGTGTTGAGTGCCAGGAGCCCCTTGGGTGCCATCCTTGCCTTGACATCATCAGTGTGAGCTCAGGTCTTGGGCGAAGGTGCTCCTGCCCTGCTCTCTAGTGCCCGGCACAGGATGCTGTCAGCTGGTGAGCCTGAGCTCCATAGAGAAGCTGGGGAGACGGTATAGCAGAGGTCTCAGGTGTGAGGCTGGGAGTACCTGTGTGCCAGAACACATCCTGGAGGATATGATTACCCTGGTACTCAGGACAGAGCTGAAGGGTCACCTTAGCTCACACGAACTGCCTGCTGTCTGCAGCAGGCCTCCGCTTCATGCTGCTTATCTGTAATCCCTCTGGGGGATCAGACCTCTCTTTGCTCGGGGCTGGGTGCTGCTCAGCACCAGTGGGCAGAGGTGGGGCACAGAGGTTCTGGGGGCTAGGAGCAGCACCAGGGGCCGGAGTTCCCTTCCATGCTGGGGGCTGCCTCATTTCCAGCTTCTTGGGAGTGGGGAGGCACACAGGCTGGGGACTGTGCCATGTGCCATGTGCCAGAGGGGTCTGGCATGGCTAATGTCTTGGTCTAGCTTCAAAAGCAATCCTGAGTCCCAGCAGGCTGTGACCTCCATCCCTCTGCTTCCAGAGGCAGTGAAAGAACTGGGGCAAATCACCCCCTTTTCCTTCAGAAATGATGAGCTCCAGCCCCTCTCACTGCTCAGAGCTGAACCCTGGTCACGTAAATCACATTGCATATGTGCGCCATCTTTTATTGGATGTGGGGGAAAACATAGTGACAAAGGATGAGGAAAAGGCTGAGGTACTTAATGCCTTCTTTGCCTCAGTCTGTAATAGTAAAACCAGTTGTTCTCGGGGTACCCTGCCCCCTCAGATGGAAGACAGGGATGGGGAGCAGAATGAAGCTCCCCTAATCCAAGGGGAAATGGTTAGTGACCTGCTACACCACTTAGACACACACAAGTCTATGGGGCTGGATGGGATCCACCCAGGGGTACTGAGGGAGCTGGTGGAAGTGCTCACCAAGTCACTTTCCATCCTTTGTCAGCAGTCTTGGCTAACTGGGGAGGTCCCAGTTGACTGCAGGTTAGCAAATGTGATGCCCATCTACAAGAAGGGCCAGAAGGAGGATCTGGGGAACTACAGGCCTGTCAGGCTGACCTCGGTGCCAGGGAAGGTTATGGAGCAGCTCATCTTGAGTCCTATCACATGGCACATACAGGGCAACCAGGTGATCAGGCCCAGACAGCGTGGGTTTATGAAAGGCAGGTCCTGCCTGACCAACCTGATCTCCTTCTATGACCAGGTGACCCACCTAGTGGATGAGGGAAAGGCTGTGGATGTTGTCTACCTGGACTTTAGTAAAGCCTTTGACGCTGTTTCCCACAGCATTCTCCTGTCTGCTCATGGCTTGGATGGGTGTACTCTTTGCTGAGTGAAAAACGGTCTGGATGGCCGGGCCCAAAGAGTTGTGGTGAATGGAGTTAAATCCAGTTGGTGGCCGGTTACAAATGGTGTTCCCCAGGGCTCAGTACCGGGGCCAGTTCTGTTTAATATCATTATCAATGATCTGGACGAGAGGATCGAGTGCACCCTCAGTAAGTTTGCAGATGACACCAAGTTGGGCGGGAGTGTTGATCTGCTTGAGGGTAAGAAGGCTCTACAGAGGGATCTGGTCAGGCTGGATCGATCGGCCAAGGACAATTGTATGAGGTTCAAGAAGGCCAAGTGTTGGGTCCTGCATTTGGGTCACAACAACCCCGTGCAACGCTACAGGCCTGGGGAAGAGTGGCTGGAAAGCTGCCTGGTGGAAAAGGACCTGGGGGTGTTGGTCAACAGCTGGCTGAACATGAGCCAGCAGTGTGCCCAGGTGGTCAAGAAGGCCAACAGCATCCTGGCTTGTATCAGGAATGGTGTGGCCAGCAGGAGTAGGGAAGTGATTCTGCCCCTCTGTACCCAGACGCACCTCAAACACTGTGTTCAGTTTTGGGCCACTCACTACAAGAAAGACACTGAGGTGCTGGAGTGTGTCCAGAGAAGGGCAATGAAGCTGGTGAAGGGTCTAGAGCACAAGTGTTATGAGGAGCAGCTGAGGGAACTGGGTTTGTTTAGCCTGGAGAAGAGGAGGCTGAGGGAGACATCACTCTCTACAACTGCCTGAAAGGAGGTTGCAGTGAGGTAGGTGTTCGTCTCTTCTCCTAAATACCAAGCAATAGGACAAGAGGAAATGACCTCAGGTTGTGCCAGGGGAGATTTAGATTGGATGTTAGGAAAAAATTTCTTCACTGAAAGGGTTGTTGGGCATTGGAAGAGGCTGCCCAGGGAAGTGATTGCGTCACCATCCCTGGAGGTATTTAAAAGACATGTAGATTTGGTGCTTAGGGTGTTTAGTGGTAGACTTGGCAGTGCTACATTAGCAGTTGGACTCAATGATCTTAAAGTTCTTTTCCAGCCTAAATGGTTCTATGATTCTGTGTTTGATTCTATGACAGACACAATTCAGAAGCTTTGCTGGTGGCAAATTTGGGCACTGCAGAAGTAAAGGGGGTTCCTTTGACCCCACTGGCAAGATGCAGATTATCCTTATATTGTGAGAAACCTAATGTGAACCTGTTCTTAATGGCGGGCAGACTTAATCTTAATTTTGTTTTTAAAGGGCTCTGAAAAAGACTACAAACTGTGGGTGATTTCAGGAAGAGAAGATGCTCCTTACCCTCTTATTGGTAAGTTCTTGAGATGGTTTTGTTTTTCAACATTAACTCAGTTTTTAGTGCTGAAGGAAGCAAGAAATACAGAGAAGACTGAAATGCGGTTTCCTCTTTTCTTTTGTTTTATTTTTCCCATTTTTTCTCTTACTTCCCTGTCACACAAGTTTGCTTATTTGGGGAGCTAGTCAGATGCTGATCCTTTGTTTTGAAGAGCAATTGTCTGCTTGTGTCACTAAGAGGTTGAAGAGGTCATTTATTTCTGCCCCAGTTTTGCTGCATGAGCCTCAGTCTTTCTACAGAGTCAGCCTTTCCACTCACTCACCTCCTCTCCTGGAGCCAGTCCAGCTTTACCATATTTCTTCCTACACTTCCATAACATTGTTTACTCCCCTCCTCAGCAAAACTCAGCAGAGTTTTGAGAAATGTTCTGTTCTTCCACAGCTCAAGTTAACTGATTCAAGAGGTCCTTTCCAGTCCTGTATTTCTCTTACTGGCTGACAGCTCCCCTCTGATTAGGAGCAAATTATTGCTTATTCACTTTCTAAAATGCTTTTTGAAACATTTCCTCCCCAGGAATCAACCCAAAGCTCAGAAGTGATTGGATGAAGCGATGTGATTTTGGCCCATGATTCACTGAGAGCAAATCCCTTCCTGTTAAGAACCTTTCCCTGTAGAAGCCCAGCATTACTTGTGCTATATGAGTTCACAGATTATTAGAACAAGAAAAATTTCTTGATTTTCTGTTTTCCTCCTGCAGATTTAACCCCAGTAAATCTTAGCATTCCTTCTTAAAGCAGCCTTAGCTACAAATGCTTTGCTGGACTCAGACAACATTAATATTTATAAAATGTCGAACTTGTGCACCTTATAGACAGTGCAAACTCTTTGTCTTTGAAACATACTAGACTTTGTCTTTCTGACTATTGTGTAGCTTCTTCAGATAAAATCACAGCCATCTGATATAAAACTGATGCTGGTTTTGATATTTATGCAAAGGTTTATTAGATAAGGCCAGCTTTTATCATAGGTAGACATCAGAAGTATAGTTTGGCTGTCTTTCAGCTTCACACTACCTATTATTTCAAATAATGTCTCTTCCACTCTCAGTGTTCAAGTCTAAGTGCAAGTTAACTCAAATGTCTTAACGTTGCGCCCATATTTAATATATTTCAACTGCAAGGTCTTTAGACAAGTCCAAAAAATATCTTTCTGGTGGCATTTTTGAAAGCTCCTCCTGAAACAAATTGCCCATGTAGTCCCCAAAGATGCTGATTAGTGCCGGGCATAGCTCATTTGCATTAGCCCTGTGATTAACGTTTCCTTCCTGTTTCAGCCACAGACAGGAACTGTAATTGCGTCTTGTTTGACTGAGTTGATGGCTCTTGCATGGAGAGGGAGGGAAGATCGCTTTCACACTGGATTTTTTGGTTTTGGATGCTCAGCGAAAATTTGATAGATGACTGCTCCCAAAATCTCATTTCTTGCCAGAACCATATGAGCAACCAGTACCTAAACTTTCAGTGTCACAAGTAAAGCAGTTGAAAGAATAAACACTGAATTCAGAAATAGTCACTTGTATTTTTTCTGATGGGCTTTTATGTGATACAGCTGTAATAGGTCTGATTTTACTTTTATGTCTGTTTAACTAGACTGAACACAGTAACTCCGTATCTGCAAATGTATGATTTATGCCAGTGGAAATATGCAGAAAAGCATCAATTCTGAGATTACTTAGAGAGAAAGTGCTGCAGGCCAGCATGAAAAATCTGCTTTTCCTCCAAGGCAGATGGAGTTTTGCAAGTCTCCAGTCAATCCAACACAGATTATTATGATTTCTCTTTGAACAGGACACGAATATCCCTTTGGAATTAAAATGAGCCACATTCGCGATGCTATGCCCCATGGATCAAAGCACTGTGCCTGCCCCAGGCAGCTTCAGGGGTCCTTCTTGACAGAGCAGCTGCCCCAGGAGCTGCAGTGCCAGTTTGTGCTGAAGCCAAGCCGCCTGGCTGTGTGCCAGCAGCTGAACGGTACGTCACCCCGCTCACCCCAGCATCGTTCACCCACAGCCCAGCTACCTTCCTGGCTCTGCTATAGAGAGCAAACATGCCAGGAATGGGGGGGTGGTAGGAAGGGAAGAGGAGCACACAGATGTACTTTCCAGCTGCATGGGGGATTTTGCAATGTAGCTCTCCCTGGTTTGAGTGTGCTGTTGTATGTGTGTCATCTTTGTAAGTTACGTTTTGACAAGCTGCCTGTCAAATTGTTGTTCTAAAACCAGCAAAAGAAAGACAAGATCTCTCCCCTGCAGTTTTTTGTAAGTCTATTAGCTGAGTTTCTCTCTGCAGCCCTTGCCGTGCTCTGTAACAAGGTAGGGTGGTTTTATGGTTCAGGAGTCAAGGCTTGACTTCGGCACAGAATTCCCATGCAGCATTTGTCAGCATCCTTTATCTTAACAAGGTACTTAGGACTACACACTTGCCTCACTGGGACCCTCACGTGACAAATCCTAGCCAGATACTTGAGTACCTAGATGAAGCGAGTGAATAAAACGTCTTTATTTCAGTACTCTTTGAGTAAAATGAAGACAGTAATATCTTCTTCTGCCGTTGGCCTTGATGCTGCAAAAAAATGAGCACCTGCTCTCTGTTTTGTACTCTGCTGTCAATGACTCAATGACTGCTCCCTGCTCATGAGTAAAACAAATGAGGAGATCTTTACAGGATTGGGGCATTAGACTAAAAACTCTGTAGGGCAAGGATCCCATGGCATCCCGTGGCATGTTTTTATTGTGCTTAACACACTGGCATACTCAGCTCAAATAGAAACTCTGCCCTACTTCACCATTAATGACCATATAATAATAAAAATAACATATGCAAACTGTTATCCTGTGCACTCCCCAATAGCTAAGGTGTCCCACAATATATGAATAGAATCCATTTGTAATGTTTTTAGAAATTAAATATAGTGAGGCTATACCAGTGTCTATTACAAATTATTCTGGAAATTGATTGCATTTTATATAAACTAATTTCCTTTCCACACTCCTTCATCCCCCCTTCCCCAGTAATTTGTATCATATATTACTTCATGGCATATTTTAAGAATGAGGCAATCTAGCAAAGGGTGTAATTAGGTTTACAGGCCCCACTTGGCAGCTGACGTTGACTGGCAAGAGAAAATAGAAATGCAAATCAAGCCTGTAAAGTTCTAATGCAGATGTGTTGTCAGCGGTGCTGTGCAAGCCACAGGAGGGGAGGCAAGGCTGGCTTTGGGGCAGCAGAAGCCTGGGGCAGCCTGCAAGTCGTGCACAGGGTCTCTGCTACGTGGGAGAAAGAGGCTTTTAGTCCATTCACCTGTCCTACTTTCATCAGACAAAACCTTTTAAAGTGATGTATAGATCTGGCTGCTGGCAAACCAGATTACCTTGCATACAGTGCTGTTTGTTGGGCTCTTCCTAACTCCTTCTCACCTATATCGGTTTTGGAAAATGGTGAAGGGTACCTGCATGCAGACCAAGGCTATGATCTGTCTTTGGGCTCATCTTCAGATCAGCAAGCCAAAATCTGTGTAGTTTTCAGGTAACCACTAGGCACACCATCACACACAGGGCAAATTTACAGAGAGCAGGGTCTGTAACCCCATACTTCACTGCCACACATGCTGTGCTATCCTCCCTCCCATCACTTCCCTGCACCAATACTGCTGTGCTGGACATGCTGTCCCTTCTAGAGGCAGCAAGGGGTAGCTGCCCAGTTGTACCAGCATGCACCAAGGTTAGGCAGCCTTGTAGGTGTTGACAGGTGGACATGACTGACAACTAGCTGTCATATCAAATAAGTAGCTGTGTGGACACCAACTGTGGTGGTGCAGTTGCATCAGCTGTCCTGGCAGGATGGTTAAAAAAGTACAGAATAATTTACTGTGTGGAAGAACTGGAGTGTTTCTGCCTTTCCTGCAGCCTTTCAACACATAACAGGAGTGGTCATCTACCGGTTAAACATAACCATTAAGTAATGCTCATGAACATGTCTAAAA
Organism: Anhinga rufa; assembly: GCA_013400875.1. NCBI lineage: Eukaryota > Metazoa > Chordata > Aves > Suliformes > Anhingidae > Anhinga > Anhinga rufa. Next base: position 15,641 of record VZTV01114646.1, on the reverse strand, counting down.
CATATTGTAAATACTGCTTTGTGTAAAGTTTAACTTGAAAGAACCAACTGCTGTCAGTGGCTAGTCTGTAATCCAAATTATTTGTCTGTTAGAAAGCAAAATTTCAACTAGTTGGTGTCAGTATAGGAAGGAGGTCTTTGAAAACTGTTTGATAGTTAGGGGGTTGATCAGAAAGGATGCTACATTGTTAAATAGATCTGAGATTTTATTTAGAAGTTTCTGATTAGTTTGCAAGAAGAGGAAATGCCACTTGCATGGCTTGGACACTACCTCTGAATAGAAATTCCTTGCATGTAAAATACAAGCAGTATAGATGGCTGCTGTGATGTCTGAGCAAGATCTGCAACCAAAGAAGTGTTGGGTTTTTTCCAGTTCTGGCCTAGAATAATCTACCAGAGCAAGGCCCTGATGTTTTTATATGGAAGTACTTCTGCAGAGCAATAATTGGCATCTGTCTTGGCTGAGAGGAGGCTGGGGTTCTCCTAGTGTTGTGACTTTGCACAGGTTCAAGAAAAGAAAGTGTACATCCTCCCCTTCTCATCTGCTCTTTACCTTAAGACTTAGAATCATAGAATGTCCTAAGTTGGAAGGGACCCACTAGGATTGAGTCCAACTCCTATCCCTGCACAGGACAACCCCAGAATTCACACCATGTCTCTGAGGGCATTGTCCAAGTGCTTCTTGAACCGTGACTGCCTCCCTGGGGAGCCTGTTCCAGTGCTCCACCACCCTCTGGGGGAAGAACCTTTTCCTAATATCCAACCTAAACCTTCCCTGGCACATCCTCCTGCCATTCCCTCAGGTCCTGTCATTGGTCACCAGAGAGAAGAGATCAGCGCCTGCCCCTCCTCCTCCCCTTGTGAGGAAGCTGCAGACCGTGATGAGGTCTCCCCTGGTATGTTGAAGAACACTGATTGAGATCTCCTTCCTGTCCCAGGAGAGAGTTGGAGTTGATCACAATTACCCCTTGTTCACATTGTCAGTTTGGGCCATGGCTTTTAAGAGTGGAACAAACAGTGAGAGACTAAGAAAAGTTCCTAATTTTAAGACCCATTTCTTCCACTTCTGCTATTCCTTGTTCTCCAAAATAGTGTTTCTTCTTAATTTTTACTTCCACTGAGATCTACAAGGTTGCCAGAAGAAAATTCCAATATGTATTTGCCATTGTGTGAATAGAACTTCAAGTGAAGCAGACCATATTCACATGCTAATATCCAGCTCATGTGAAAGAAAAATAGCCATTTTGAAAGTTATAGGTAAGTTATGTTCTCCAAAAACATGATGTGTCAAATAAAGCCTTAGACACTGCCAAGCTTATATTTCATGAAGCTTTAGACTGCTTATAATCTATATCCTCATTATTATTTTTCATTAAAATAATTTTTCATCAGGCTTTCACATTCATATGTTCACATTTTGAGTTAAACTGTAACTTTTCATCCTGTAAGCCTCTAATGAAAAGACTTCCACCCATTCCCAAAGGGAGCATGATCTAGAATGGAATGATGTATAATGAAAATCACTATTTGGGCTAAAAAACAAGTGTAGTAAATTATAGGAGAGAAAAAAAATATGGTATTATACCACGGTCCTTACTTCTGCAAGCCTTGCTTCTGCCCTCCACAACAGCAGAGAGCAAAATGTTTGACCAGGTGGAAGAACCAGCTAATAGAAAGTTGCACAGGGTAGGTAAGCTACTAAGTCAGAGATGACTGGCTTTGAAAACATCTAGAAAAGGAAAAATATATCAGAATAAGTTTTTTCCAGTTAGTACTTTCATCATAAACAGTCTCAACCCACCCTTAATGGTAGCCCATGCTGTTAAGAAGTGTTTACACTGCCTGATTTTGAGAAAGGTCATATGAAAAAATCTCTTTTTGTATCCCAATACCAGTATTTCCTTCTCTATGCACTGCAAATAAGAGCTTCAATTAGTGAAGCTCTTTAGATACCTCATGAAATACATTAAAACAAATGAAGACAAACAGAGCCCATCAGTGTGGCAGCATGCTGAAATGCCATCTGGAAGGCATTGATTAAAGGGCAGGCACTGTCCCTGGGCCATGGTCAGCAAATGCTTGGAGCAAGGGCACTAATGGTACACTTGCTTTGCAGAGAAGAAAGCAAAGGTGGTGACTTTTCCTGGCCTGAAAATGTCTCACCTGATTAGTTGATTCTATGGTGTTACGTGTGGGGAGAGTGGGTACTCGCCTGCGTTACCAGGGGAACTAGGATGCCTCAGGACAGCAAGGCAAGGTGAGGGCAGTGGTGTTTATGTATAATTTTTTTCCAAAGAAGGTCTGTGGTTTTTCACCTGTGGATGGGAAATTAGTTACTTAGCACAGTCCAGCTCCATGTGAAGTCCAATACTCCAATACCCTGGAGTATTGGTGGACAGCAAGCTGACCCTGAGCCAGCGCTGTGCCCTTGTGGCCAAGAAGGCCAATGGTGTCCTGGGCTGCATTAAAAGGAGTGTGGCCAGCAGGTCGAG
>VZTV01114646.1:0-12942 GCA_013400875.1 Anhinga rufa | reverse complement strand
GGGGTTGGACAAGATGATCTCTGGAGGTCCCTTCCAACCCCTACTGTTCTGTGATTCTGTGATTCTGTGAAGTCAGCAGGCTGAGGTTTGCCATCCCCCACTTAGCAGTAAGTGCTGACACTGTGGTCCAGCAGTGCAGTGCAGATCCTGGTGATCCTCTTAAGAGCATGGGTAAGGCAGCACATTCTCCACACACACACGCTCACAGGTATATGCATGGTGGATAAGGCTGAGCTGGATGCCAAGGAGTTGGTTGAGTTCATGACTTTTTTTCAGTTGAAACCATAGCAACCACTGCAAAACAAATACTGGAATTAGAATTGAAATGCATTTCTTCTAATAAACACCTTTCTCTTTTCCCAGACCTAAGCCAAAAGTCATTTAAAAGGAAAAGATCTATCATAAATTGGGCTTTTTGGCGTGGCCCAGGCACTCACTTGGACAATGTACCTCTCTCCTCAACATCTGCTGCTCCTGGGAAGCTCTTTGGCCTCTTGCTAACAGCCATCTGTGAGGATGACAACCTGCCCAAACCCCTCTTGGTGAGTCCTAGGCTTAGGGCTGGCTCTTACAGTGGTGGAATTTCTTTGTGTAGTGAATGAGAACATGGGGACACTTTGTAAAAGGGCCACTGAAATTACCCAAGCAGAGAAACCAGAAGGAAACCTCACTTGTGGTTCTCAGCAAGAACTTTGGTTTTTAACATATGCTGTGGTCAAGCCTGGTTAATAACAAACAGCTTGAGAAATGTATGTGATCAGTCTGCTGCTCTGGGCTAATTATTCTTTATAGCCCACGCTATAAGGCTGGTTCCCTAATCCTCACTTACGCAGTGTAAATAAATGCCATGTTCACACATACTTTTTAAACCACTCCCAAGATCTCTGTAGAATCCCCAGCTCCATAAATGTAGCATCTACTGTCCCATATAGAGAGCCCACACATGCATATAAATGCTACCTGTCCTTAAGGAGACAGTTTCAGAGCCTTTCTTGAAGGCATTCCAGGGCAGGCAAGCACTCTGGGTCCTCATTTTTGATCTGACAGCACCACTGCAAAAAGAGGTGGGAAGGTGAAGGCTGCAGGAGCATCTTTTCATCCTGACTTAAGGGAATGCTGGTGTTGTGGGTGCTCACAAAACCAGTCCAGGAACATGAAAAAGGTTGTCCTAGAGCCTGTTCCTAGGTATAATTAAGGCAGATGTGTGGCATTTTTGGTCAGGACTAAGGGCTGCCCTGTTGTCGATTCAGCAATTGAAACATTTACAGAGTGGGAGTGAGCCCTGCAGGATTGGGCCCCTCATCCTAACAACCCAACTTTCAGCTGGAACAACTTGCCAGAACTCCACTGAAATCAGTGGGGCTACACCAGTTTACAGGAAGAGATGGTTTGTCTCCTAAACTTGAGCTTGATGTGCTGCTTTATCACTGCCCGAATAGTCAATCATACCAGGACTTTTCAGGTCTTATTAGTGTGGGTTTGTTATTTTCTTTTGAGGGCGAAATGTGCATTTTTATAATTTAGGTTATTTAAATAAGCCCTCCAGAGACGGACTCTGTGAGAACCTGGTCTCTCACTCTCTCTGTTTGAGCCAATGCTACATTTCTGAAATTTCTCCAAAACATAAATATTAGTAAATTTTTATCTGAAAAAATCCCAAAGTTACTAAGCATAGAATCACAGCTTGGTAGACTTTGTGCTTTGAATCTTAAACACTGTGTTTATGCCACAACTTGCTTTTGATTTCATGCATCATGTCTGGGGAATGGAATACTGCATCTGAGAAACTATGTGGGATTTACCTGCAAGAGAAGGAAAATATCAGGGATGAGTGCTGGAAGCATGTTTGATATCTCTGCTTCAAAGCTTCAAGCTTGCTTTCACAGCTGAAGGGCTCTCTTTTAGCCATTGCCACACTGAATTGTCGTATACCCTTAGCTCCATTCATGTAATTTTGTCTGGGTTTACTACTCTAAGAGGGGCTTTCCAGTTTTATCTTGTGGTTATTTTGTTCAAAATATATTTTCAAAGCATTTGCTCATGCACTAAGATCCTGTGCTGTGGGACTCAGCCTGTTTCGACAGCAGAGCTCTAAACCCCTACAAAGAAAATGGAAATGCTGACACGAGTCCTGCTGCCATGAAAGGTGCTCCTCCAAAGTGTCTGCACTTACATGAATGCTTGGCTTTCAACTTCTGCAAGAGCGAGAAAGAAACGTTAAAGAAGAAAAGTAAAATTAATCGTTTCCAATAGACTTACTTGCATTGCTGTGTGTCAGGGAGACCTACCTTACAGCCCAGACTAGGAAAGTCATCAAAACCTACTGCTTAGCCATTACTGTTACAGTAACTTTTTTAAATGATGACAGACTCTCCCCCAGTGTTCATTTTCTTGCCATTTCTTGTGATAACTTGGTCCTCAGACCACTGTGTGCATGCACATAATCCCAAATGCAGTTTCCCCCTCAGAAGAGACAAACATACAAATTCCACATCGCTTGGAACAGGCCTGGGGAGTGGTGACCAGCATGTCTGAGAGATGACCCACAGGAGACTGCAGAGAATTAAGCAACTGGAAAATATCAAGTACATATTACCTCAGGAGAGGCCTCTGATTTCAGTGTTTCCTTTTCTGCTCTTTTTCTTCTCTTATTTAGCAGAAGAAATCAGGCCCTCCTGTTATTCTAAAAGCTAGGCCGGAATCTGCTCATTTTCCCTTTCCTTTTAAACATCTCATGTAGTGAGCTGCCTACGTGTTTACTCCTTTGCAGCCTCATTGGCTTCAGAGGAGCATAAGCCAAGCTTTAGTCCCCTCTAGGTGACCTCCCAGGCAGGAGCACCTTGCCCCAGAGGTGGTCCCACTAACAGCCCTGAGCTGCTTGCAGAGTATGATACCACTGACATGAAGCAAAGGGGCTAAAAATCTGACTGGTCTGCTGTAGAAGTGCAGGTAGATATTAACAAACAAAGCACTTTCCAGCTTAGATAAAATCTCATTTTTTTCAGACATCAGGCATGGAACAGAAGTCTTCATCTCTGGTCAGTGATAATATTGAACACACTCATATCTTCCTGCAAAATTGTGTCTGGCTGAGGCCACTGTCAGATGCAGAGCTTTGGATTAGGTAGACCACTCTCCTTTTCCCATACCACAGTGTTTATATATTTAAATGACTTGGCTAAAACTTGCACAGATCCTGGAAGATTATGCAGGAGGATAGTGCTCAGCAGTGGCAGCGCAGTATTTCTGAGGGGATGTTTTCCAACATCTGTGCCCCAGAGCACAGCTTTGCTGTGGAGTTTGGCATGGCTTGGAGGGTGAGCCTTGACTTGTGTTTGATTTGTGAGCTTTTGTAGGACTCAGAGGTTTTCATCTGCGGCAAAAGTGGCAAAACTACATTTTAATGGCACTAGGCAATAAAATACATTTCTGAGAAAGCCTCTCTGCCTTTTAATTTTGTTTAGGACATGCTTTCCCTCCTTTACCAAGAGGGCCCTTCCACCGAGGGTATTTTCAGACGCTCTGGAAGTGCAAAGACCTGCAAAGAGCTGAAGGAGAAACTTGATTCAGGCGCTGAAGTGGACCTAGCCTGTGAATCCATATTTGTGACAGCATCTTTGTTTAAGGTATGTGAAGAATGTTCCTTTCCCCTTTTTGGGTGAGAGCAGTGCAGATCCTGGGCACAAACAAGTAGGACTTTTCCCCAGGGACAGGCTGAAAGAAGACTTGGTAGGCTGAATTAAGAGGAATGGGCAGGCACATTAACATTGTGAGGATATCCAAACGAGGCTAACACTGAATTAGGATGGAGAAGAGGACTAGCCACCTTGTTTTGCTGCCAGCTTTCCTGAGGTCTCAGCTATAACCTGGTCTTGTTACTCTCTTTATCTCTGCTTAAAGTCAATTAAATACTAGAAAGGCAGGTTTGCAGACCTGTTTCCTTACCCGTCAGTAATACCCTGTAGTACGGACCCTAGCGAGTGTGTAGTGTTGCCCAACATGTTTGGATTAATGTTCCCATGCATTATCTTTTCTTACAGACTTGGACATTAAAAACAATGTTCCTTGTGCAAAAAGCATCCCAAGCCTTCCGTAAAATTTCAGCTACAAGGAGGATCAGCATATTTCTTTTCACATTTTAGTACAGTGCATCTGTTTACGTGTAGTTTTTCTTAAAAGAAATAGTAATTTCCTTTCTTGAGCAAGCACAGCTTCGGTGGAATAATTTTATTGCAAAAAGCCATTCCTCTTGCAACCATGTGAAAGGTTTTCATGGGTGAGACTTACACAACTACATTCCTACCAGTGAATTTAGGGCATGCAATTAGGGCAGGATAGCTGCACCAGGCAAAGTGCTGGTGTGCAATACACATCCCATGGTAACAGTTTCACTGAGGGGCAATTGCTTAGCATTTATAACTGTGAAGAGTTACCACATTAGACCAAATGTGTTATTCATGTACATAATGGTTCCTCTTACCCTAGCTTGTTCAGGAGGCTAAGATTTGGGCTTCTTCCCAAGTTGCAACAGTTTGCCCACCAGTGGTTGAGGTATTAGGAAACAGGAGCAGCAAGACTATCCATGACTAGTGTAAGTACTCCATTGCCAAAAGGGATTGATTAGGGGAAGGAAGGTAGGGGTGCCTTGGAGTGCTTATGGTCTGGTGGTATTGGTCTGGTGGTATTGGAGCTTGTCAGCTAAGGGGAAGAAACGAGGACTACAGATAAAGGTAAGTGATAAGTAAAGACAGACATTATGCAGCATCAAAATAACTGGTCCCACTGCAGATTTTTTAGTTCAGTAATAGCAGATGAAGCATCCAAATACCTCTATTTTGACAGGAAAGGGTGAGGAAGGGGCAGGAAAATATTCACTTTAAGCATAATCCAAAGTACTTCTTTATCTCAGATGATTTTCTGCTCGTTTTGGTTGCTGTGCGAAACAAGATGCTTGTCAGCTAGTACTGTCCCACTGATATATCTTCTTGTATCTGCATATCTTATTCCTACTCCCTCCCATGCTCCAGAACAGCTGTTCATGTGTTTTATTCTTTTCTTCTTTTGATAAGGATTTTCTTCGCAACATCCCAGGCAGCATTTTGTCATCCCAGCTCTGTGATAAGTGGGTCTCTGTGATGGATCAAGGAAATAACGAAGAGAAGATAAAAAGCATCCAAAGGTAGAGTTACTTATATTCTCTGTATTCTTCTCCTATAAATTTATATCCCAGAATGCAGAATCCCAAATTTTCAACTTACAACTTACAATTTACAATTACATTTTTTTTTAAATAGACGCTAAAAATATCTTTGTATATGACAGAGCATTCAAACTTACATATATACTTAAGGAATTGCCTGTATGGGACAATTTTCTGACTTTCTTTTGTCCTGCTTTTCTGCCTTTTGTGGATGCCAGTAAATAAATGAAATATCCTTTAATGAAAAAAAAAATCACAGTATTTATAAATACACTGTCCAAGACATGGATTTTTCCTTGATACCAAACCCCAAATCATCCGCAGGGAACTTTGGGGTCCTGGGTGAAAGGGTAGCTGAAATCAGTTCCTCATATATACCCCCTCATTAATCTCAAATTTTAGTGACCATTTTGAAGTCAAAATGGAATTGTGAATGAAATACTGGAGCATAGTGATAAGGGAAGCCTTCAGCCTTGCAGATGATTTAAACCAGAAAGTGGTCAAAGTTTATGTCACAGGGAACAGAGCTTTGTACACTAGCTGACCTCACACTTATTTGCATACATATATATTTATGGAAACTAGATGGAATGGAGAGACAACTGAACTGTTTGGTTGAGTAGTGAATTATCAGGCAACTTAGGTGAAATACAGTTTCATGTCATACATTGTACTTGGTTCATTAGTTTGATAGAGTGTAATTTTAATTCTGTGTTAGGGTGTTTTCTGTCCTCCCAGAAAACTGTTCAGAGATGTGCCTCAGTGAGGGGAAGGGGCTGAGCAAGAACATCTCTTTGACACTTTCCCTGGTTTAATTAGTGGACTTTTACCCTGTTTCTGTATTTTCATTATCTTGACTTGTGTGTATCTATGGAAAAATGGTTTCATTTTGTCCCATCAATAATTTGAAGAATTACATTTGTATATGTTTTCAGGTTAATAGAGCAGCTCCCCAGAGCTAATGTTGTGCTCTTACGTTACATCTTTGGAGTACTGCATGGTATAGAAATGCGATCTGAAGAGAACCAGATGAATGCATTTAATCTGGCTATCTGCATTGCACCTAGCCTGCTCTGGCCTCCTGTTTCCTCCACTCCTGATATAGAAAGTGAATTTACAAAAAAGGTAAGAGACACTGCAATGTAGTAAAAAACCAAACCAACCTTCATCCTGCTCAACCTGGCTGTTGGTTACAAACATGAAAACAGTCAGTACCTCTTCAGATCAGGACTTGTCCTCTTATCAGGGGTCTAGAAATGTTCATCAATCCATTCTCATAATTTGCCTGGAAGAAGGGGAGGGAGGTCATAAAACAATACCCAGTGTATTAGCAAAGTGCTTCTCTCATCAAAAAGATCTCTGGTTGTGGTGACCTTGGAACAGGGCAGAGTAGAAATGGAAAGGATCTATACAAGAATGTATACTGGGACATGTTATCTGGGCCTGGCTGTTTTCCTCAGGCCCAGGAGATCAGGAGAGGAGTTCTCGTCTGTCAGGGGGCACATCACAGATCAGCAGTTTGCTCCTGTTCCTCATCTGTATGGTGAGCTCGCCCTGGGTGCAATAATGGAAGATCTGATAAGATATCTCTCTCCCATTGCTTTGTTGCAGATTTCTAGTCTGGTACAGTTCCTCACTGAGAACTGCTGCAGGATTTTTGGAGAGGAAATTACCACCCTCTTTGGAGAAATACTGATGACATGCAAGAGAGAAAATGGCTCAGGTAATATAGATGGTGTTTTGATCCTGTTAGACAGCTAAACTCAGCCAGGCAAAAGATCAGTATATTGCATGGAAGAATGCTGTTCCCTGTTCATGTGGTGTTCCCAGATACTGCTGTTCTCTTTCCTTTGCCCAAAGTATTGGTGATAATCACTGACTCAACTTACCATAGACCTGGACAGTATCACAAAATTCTCTCCCTAAGAATCCCTCACTCCTATTTCAGTCATCTGAGCCACTACATTAAAAAAGTAGGGAGGGGAAACAAAGAAAACGAAACAAAAACAATCTGGAGAAGGTTTCATCTCAAGTCTAGAATTTTGCCCCAGCCTATGTTTTCCCAGAATATCAGGAGGTTAGTGATCAACAAAGGTTATAATACATCTGTCACACCAGTATATTAGGGTTGAAAGCATCTATTCTTCATTACCGAAAGAGAGATATCTCCAGAGTTTCAGTGAGACATCCAGATTGTGCTCCTAGCACATAAAGATCATGGAACTGGTGACTGAAAATGTCTAACAAACTAGTTGGCAGAGCATTCCAGAATATCATAAATGCTCTTTTTTCTCTCCAACTCTGTGACAGTATTGATTTTGACTGGAGTTTTGGGTCTCTCCTTAAAAAATTTCTAAAGCAGCATTTCTGTAAAATAATTTTTGGCACAGCTGGCCTATACTAAAAGTAGTAATGGCACTTGCTCCGGCATGCCAGACTGACTCAGTGTGTCCATCCCAAACTCCCCATGTTCCGCCTCCAGTGAAATTTGGTGAAATCCAGTGAAATTTGGCCTGCCCCCTCCCCAAGAGTGGAAGCACATGGGATCTGCTGTGCTGGGATGCACTGGGACTGAGAGCTCAGACCCGTGATAGGTTACGGCAGCTGAACAAGTTTTCAGGCACGCACTGAGGCATGGTGACTGCCCATGCGTGAACTCTGTCTGCTGCGAATGTGAGATAAGTCAGCCTAGTGTAGCCCAGAGCAAAAGAGATTTAATGTAATTCCAATTATTGCATATATGGAATAGGACCCAGGTGTTCACTGCTCAGTGGAAATGAGGTGACTGTTTAAACTGAGACTAGAACTTTCTTTGTAGTGTTGCTCTTAGAAATATTGTATTTTGGGGAAGACCATAAAAGTATGAAGTATGCCCTGTTTTCTTCACTTACCTAAAGAAGGAAAGAAATGTTAAATGTTGCTTTATATATGCAATAACAAAAAGAAAAATTCAGTAAATTGCTGATTCAATCTACTGTATGTAAATAATTGTTTATGGCTAGATTGCCTACTACTAAAGTTCCCCACTTGAAAAAAAAAAAAACAAACACAAAAAACTAACCCTTATTTGTGCCATTATCCTATATTTCTTGACTGAACTGCAACTTAGCACTCATTTCAGTTTTTCCATTTCAAAATTAGACAGTATTTTTTCTGAAATTATTAGCATTTCTGCTTGAAGAATCTTTAAAGGGCAAATGCTCATGAAAGTAAAGGATACTTGCCAAATAAAATAATGCAGCTGCTTGTCAGCAGGGTGGTTCAGTCACTGATGTGTTAACACTTGGTTTGTCCTTGCAGATGTTGCTTCTCTCCATCTGAACGACTCTTCCTACGACAGCCTGGAAAACGAGGCGAATGATGAAGCTGACTCCTCTTCCAGTGACTGGATTAAGAACCGAGATCAGGATAACAGGAGCAGGGAGTCCGTCTTCACTCTGAGCGATGGTGATTCGGAGCAGACGGAGGTGGATGAAATCCAAAGTAAAACCAAATCGAAACAATTGACAATCTCTGTTGATGTACACCGTAAGTTTTCATCACAAGAAAACTCGGAGAATGAGTCTCTCTGCTCCAATGCACTGGGCTTCTCTTCAGCCACTACCTCAGGCACGCTCAAAACCTTGAGGAGACACAGGCGCTCCTCAGAGCCGGCAATTGGCCTCCTCGCCCCCAGCTTTGCCCGCATTGGCAATAGTCATGAGAAGGCAACACGCAAAGCCAGCTGTGATGTTGTCCTGTCTCACGAAGACGAAGACTATCTCCATCAGCTTCGGTCATTACAGATGGAGGGGCAAAAGCTTATGAATCAGAGCTTGATTATAGGGATTAATGTTGGTAAAAGTGACAACACAAACCAAAACGTCGACAAGAAAGACTTGTCCCATTGCTTGCTGCCACCAACGCCAGAGGGATTAAATATTTGCTCAGGATTTAGTTCTTCTAGCCTGTCTTCTCCTGGGACATCTCCATCTGTGTCATCGATGAGCTCTCTGGACAGTGCTTTCTCTCAGTTTTCAGACCAATCTGTGTTCACCCCAACTGAAACCTCCTCCCCTTTCGATAGCACTTTTCAGTCACTAAAGAAACATGAAGACACTGCCGCTGAAGCGGCTGATGACTATTTGGTTACACCTGCCAGGGTGCCACCATCTTCACAACCTACCAATGCTTTGGCTGAGGAGGGCTTGGTGGAGCCCAACATCAGGCCAGTGCCCCTGAAACCTACTGACGGAGTTGACGGCTATTTGATTAAGCCTGATATTCAGCCATTACCTCTGAAAGTCACAGGAAGAGACAGACTTCATGATCCAAGATCAAAGAGGAGGTCTAGAAGAGCATTACAGCATTCCAAGGTTTGAAGAGACTGACCAAAGCTTTTTTTGCGGAGGAATCTTAACACTTAAAATAAACACCATAAAGAAAATGCCTTTGGTGTTAATGTGTGTTCATTTTAAGTTTAATATTGAGGTTGTTCAAATTTAATTGAGCAGTCCCCAGATTCACAGGTTTTCTTTTTTTAGGAAACGGTCTGAGTAATGTTCCCACATAAAGCTTTGCAAGAACGTTGTAAGAATAATAAAAATTGCTAAAAAGCAAGCAAACAGAAGTCTGGAAAGGTCCCAGCAGGTAACTAAGAGAAGCACCCTGTTCTCTGAGCCTGCCAGGGCAGCAGGGTGCCTGCTGGGCCTCTCCCCTTCACCACTCGTGTGTTGAGCCTTGCGGATGTGAGTCCCAGTCCTTTGTGGTTTTGATGTATGTGCAAAGTCAGCATAGATTCCATAACTGTGGTATTATACTACTGTTCTGAAACTGATAGGTATTACCTTCATTGTCCTCCAAGGAATAAGTGTATTGTTTTCTGTATGTTTATAAGGTATGTTCGGTAGGTGTAGTTATTTCTTTCACACTGCAAAAGAAAGAAAAAAATGAGCTCAAAAATATGTAAAGAGAAATGCTGAAGCTATTAACAACACCTCGCAACTCCGTGTTTCATTTATTGTGCTTCGTTGGCTGTTCTGTTCGTGTTTAAGTTGTGAATAGTTTCTTAACATTGCTGTAAATGACATTATGTATTATTGCAAGCAGAACACATGTAATTTTATTATGCAGCATCTAAAACATCATATAATATATTAAAAGTAATGCATTATCTAAATGCTTTGAGTTTGTATAATATATCCTGATAAATTTTGCTATTATATATGTTCTGAAAAAAATGTGTATTTTTGTACTTGCAAAAAACTGCTGCTAATTCTACGAGTTCTGTTTTGTTGTTACAGCACTGGTATTGATGTGTATGCATTCAATGCTATATATTAAATATTATTTGTTATGTCATAAATTCAATTTAAATTCTGTGTAATTTTTCTTAGGTGTCAGTTCTTCAAGCTATTGCTGAAGCAAAAGTCCTAGTGATGCCACTGCAAATCTTGCGTAAGGAAGGACTGTAGCATTTTTCCTCCTCTTTGGGTGGCATCATTCATACTGTCTGTCATCATCCTGTTAACTTTTGTAAATTTTAGTAATATTCAGACAAGAATTCTTACCCTTTTCCTCTTCACCTGGCGAAATTAGGGTGCTTTCAGCTAATGGGACGCGGTTAACAATATGGAGGTACAGAGAGATCTTTTTGGGTAATAGATATTAGGGTTGGGAGCAAGGAAAGGAGGGGAGCAAGACACTGGATGAGAGCAAAATTTATTCTTTAACATTAGCAGGGTGATAGAGAAAGCAAGAAGGAATGGAAGGGCTAAACTAAACACATCTGGGCACATGTGCATGTATAGAGTGCTTCTGAAATTGCATGGATTCATTCATTAGCTTTCCATTTTCAAAAGCCCTCCACTACTCCAGTTAATACTGGCCGGTAATGGAGTTTCAGATCCTATTCTGCTTAACTATGCTCTCATAAAGGTTCCTATGCTCCTAAGTCACTACTCATTTCTGAAAAATGAAAACACTACCTAGTGCTCTAAGCCATTTCCAAGTATTACCAGCACAGAAGGATTTTAGCTCTGTATCAGACAGAATGGATCCTCCAGCAGATTTGGCAGGGAGGAGGGGTGTTAACAAAGTTAGAAATATCCTTACCTGAAAATACAGAATCGGAGGGTTCTTATTTTAGGCTCCAATCCTGCAAATGTTATATCTGTGAGCAGAGTATTTTGGAGAGGCACGTAAGGCAATAAACCATCATGCACTTAGAACTGTACCACCATGTATGATTATGTGCAGGCTTGAAGACTTCACTGCAATTTGTTCTTCTTCATCTTTTTCAAATTCAGCTGTTTTAATGAAAATGATAATAGGCAGAATCTGATGTGTAATAGTCACCTTCCAAAGGTGAAATCCTTTGTACGTATTTTGAGACCTGTCATCCAATAGCCCTACATATGTGCTTCCTTTAAAACAAAACAAAACAAAAGATGCTATTTTGAAATAAACCAGCTACTCTGCATTTCTTTTCGAAATGGTAAAAAGCATATAGCCATGCTGCCAAGATTACATCAAGTAGCAAGTGCTGATTCATTACAACAATAATAAACCTTTAGAAAAATCTCTAGTCTCTGCAATATAAATGTTCTGTCCTACAAATGATATCTTCCAGCAAGTCATTTATCTCTGCTAGGCTGAAGTAAAAGTATATCCAAGAGTGCTTCGATGTGAAAAGAATTATGTGTCTGCTTTTGAGCTGTAGCTATGCTAGAGTGCTTTCAGCTTTAAACATATGGTGAACAAGCTGAATGTAGACCCAGTACAATTTAAAATGCACTCCTGTCTTACAAGACACACACCCTGCTGCTGCACGAGGCATGTTCTGTGACAGTCACAAAAAGGAGTGCTGATGGAGAAGATCACTGTCTGCAACTCCTCACTGAAGGAATTAAATACTGTTAAGATCCAAAATGAATTATACTGAATTTTTTGCAGTGTCAGATGTGTCTCTGAAGACCACAGTAAGCAGCAGCTTTAGCTACACTGTTGGGAGGTCAACATTTAGTAAAACAAGGGTCGCTGCTGCTTTCCTCCCCTGGGCACCCCTGTGGGCTGGGCTGGGATCTCTGGTCTGGGGAATATTAAAAAGAAAGTTTTGTAACTTTTTTTATGGCTCTGCTGATGGCCTGTGAGAAAGTGTTGGGGTAAGGGTGGCCCTGAGGGCTGAGCCCCTGCGTCTGCCCTGGCTCCAGCCGGGTGTCCCAAACACTGGAGTCCCTGGTGAGGTCCTGCCCAGTCCCGGGCACCACAGGACACCACACCTTCCCAAGCCACCGGCCTCCCTCAACTGGCAGTGGAGGGAGGCTGCTTTGGAGAAGGTGCCCAACTTTTAGGGACAAATGGTAGGTAAGAGATTTCCAAAATGTTTTCTTCTCTCCTGGAGTAGCAAAGCTTCACAGAAAAAAAAAAAAAAGACCAATTTAGGGAAGAAACAGTGGCAATGATTCCTCATTCACTGCTGTCAAGCACATAAAATGAAGCAAACTGAGAAATTACCTCTCTCACTTGGACTTTCTGTCCCACAGGCGTTCATGATCTCATCGTTAATGAGCACCCTGCCTCTGTTTTACAAGTACTAACCATCATTCCTTTCAGGTGATTTCAGAGATTAATGTAATGTAAATTTAGAGCAATTTGTTCTCAATCTGCATTGAAAGTTTTTGCCTTATTTTTTAGCCCTGGTAAAGTGTTTATGTGCCTGAAATGTCATGGTTTGGGTTTGTGGGGGGTTTGTTGTTGTTGTT
>VZTV01114640.1:0-11036 GCA_013400875.1 Anhinga rufa | reverse complement strand
AGCCTGATCACTGAAGGAGCTTTGGGAGTCTTGGGAGGGGGTGGAAAACACTGTCTGTCAGTGATTGTCCAGTCACTAAAATGATTCATTTGGGAAGAAAGAAATACTTCTGTCTGAACAAGGTGGGCATTAGAATTACTGCTGAGCAGTAAAGACTTTCCCACAGTGCTTGAACACAGCTTTCCTTTTACTCACATCTCTATTGCTTTTTGGCTTCTCCTGCCTACTGCACATCTCTCTGTCTTTCTGACTCTCTTGTTCCACCTCATTCATCTGCTCTCTTACTGAAGACTGATAGTCGCTCCAGTTTGCAATGGTGAGCACTGTCAGTGTAACACTTCTGTCACTTTTGAGACATAATATGTGCAGTGCACCCTGTGGGACCCCTGATGAGCCCTGACAGGGAATGCCAAGCCCCTGCTGCAGCAGCATTTCTGCTTCTCTCTGTGCAAAATGAGACCTGACCAGTTGTTCTTCATCTTGTGCAATTTATTGTTTATTCATAATTTGAATAGCTTGTACTTGTTCTTATGGAGTTACTGCTCTTGTCTGAAGAGGCTGTTTCAGTTCATTTTTCCAGTGTCATTTTTTCAGCACTGCCTTCTGGTATGTTTGCAGCCTCTTAACTTCTGGGACTACCTGAAAGTTCACTATGAAAACTCTGTAATCTATCATCCATATATAAATGGCAATACTTATCTCAACTCATTGCTGCACAACGCAGTAAATTCTTCCATTTTGACACTGACTGTGTGATTACTACTGTTTCAGCAGAGAGGGTTTCTTTAGTATTTTGATCTCAGTCTTTATGTTCTCAGTATGCCTCTGTGTTTTAAGGAAATATCAGAACTTGTCAGAAATTTTACTAAAGTTACTTACTGTTTTTCTTCTATCCTGAGAGCGTCTCAGAATGTCACAGAACATTTAGGCATAGTTTGGTTTTGACAGATCTGTATAGGCTACTCTTCAATAGGCAAATGGACAAACATTGTCACCAGGCTTATTAATGACTAGAGAATAATATTAATATTAGACCTGGACCCCAGAACTAACTGGATTCTGTAATTTCACAAATGCAGAAAGGCCCAAGAATAAAGCTTTTGGTATCAACAAAGAGCTGATGAAAACACAAGAGGGACAAGACATTCTGCAGGCAGAATGATGATGTAGCAAAATGGCAAAGTCTGAGAAGATATTCATATCTATTAAAATATTAGCTCATGTTATGAAATGAACTCTTTTGGGTTCTTGCAAACAGGAGCATGATATTTGAGCTGGGCATAATGACTGATTTGGATTTAGACCTGTGCTAACAAGTATGAAAGGAATCCTTCCCAGGGGGCAGTAGGGGGATAGTGGCCTTAAGGAGATATGCCTTGTTCCCTGTGACAGAAGCTGTGGCTTTATCAGATGTAGAAAAATGTCATCACTGCTGTCATAACTCTGTTACAAACTTTCCTGAAAAAAAGGCATTAGATGTCTGATAAAGCTGCTTTGGCCCGTAAAAAGCCAAAAGACAGAATAAAAACAACAAAAAGACCACCTAGTCTCTCTCCCTCCCCTAAGGGTGGTAAAAAAGCACGTGGAACAACAGATGCAGGGAGATCTGTAGAAAAAAAGTTGAAAAGCGATTGCAAGTCAGAACTTTAACTTCTGAAACAATGTTAAGGGATAAAAAAATAGCTGAGGATACATAGCTGAGATGACCTTCAGAATGCCTTTCAGTGTTAAAACCTGTGTCACGTATTTGTTTCGTGTTTTTTTCATAACTGTAGATATGAAGAAACAGGAAAGAACAGGAACTAAAACCTAGGTCCCTCTTCTCTACTCTGAGTGACTCTGGCTCCTTCTTATCTGGCCTATGACTTCTGCCTTCCTGCTGCATATAGCTCCATCTGGAAGACAGAAATGTGGCTGTGATCCTTTCCAGCTGAGAAACTGTTTATGACATTTTGTGGTCATGTTAATGTATCAAACTGTGAAACAACTATAGCAACTATAGCAAAGAAAAAAAAAAAGAATGTAATAGCTGAACTGAAGAATGGGGAAAATTGAGTCATCTCAATAAAACAAGTACTGAAACAGCTGAGAAAGATTCACTTATCTGGAACAAGTGCAACTCAGAATTATTACAATGGTCATAAGAATGGATGAACTAGTTTATGATGAGTGATGAAAAGATTGGCTTGTTTAGTCAAGTGACATGAACCTGATAAAAGATGGATTTATTTCATAGAATCATAGAATCATTGGATGGAAAACACCTCTAAAATCAGGTCCAACCATCATTTGTCTCCTCTACTGAGGAGAAAAAAAAATACAAGGAGGAAAAAAATCCCTTTAGGCTGAAGGAAAATATTAGGAGTAAATGAATTAAAGAGACCATATGCTAATTCATTTTGAGGATGAGACATATATTTCTGATCCTCAAATACATATATGCTAGATTCATCTTTCGAGAATTTTAGACATAAACAAATATTTTTTATAGAAATTGAGAACTGGAAAGATGCCATCAAATTCTGGTCACTGCAGTGGTGAGCACAATATCATAATTTTTTCTTCATTCCTGTATAGTTTTGGTAACTGGTAGTAATTTGGGACCTGATGGGATTACAGAATTGATTCTAAGACATGTTGATTGATACAGACAGATTGAGAAGGTGTCTAGTCCCGTGTTCCCATACTTCTGTTTTCCAGCTGACAGCACTCTTGCTTTTAATCTAAAGCTCAACCTTCTTTTTGGTCCCAGCTGGACTGTCAGGAGTACAATGTCCTTCTGCTCAAGAAGTTTTGGCAGTGTCATGGATAACAAATGAATGACAGGGTTATTTGTCAAGTTTCTCTGTCCAGCCAAATTTGTAGAACACAAACTGTATTACTATTATTATTCTGTAGACAAATTAATATTCCAAAATGCCCACTCAGCAATAGCAATCTGTAAATCACAAAAATCACTTAACAAAAACTTTCATGACATGCCAAACATTTCTCACCTCTAGTGGAGAACTATGTGCCTTCTAAATATTAAATTTATAACAAGGGGTGGGAATATTGGACTGACTGTCAGTGACTTCTTATCCGTTCTTCTAAAATGACTGATGTAATGGCTTCTCTCCAGAATTACCATGGNCTCATTTGTTTTTTTTTTTTTTTTTTTTTTTACTTCTCTTTGTTTTTGTTGTTAGCAGGAGATTACTGTTCTCTGTACTTTCTGGCACCCACCTTCATTCTCTTTTGGATGAGCTGCTTGCTGGTGGTTATACAATACCACGCTATAGAACAGGTTCATTAACGCCACATTGTACTTCCTGATTGTGACACTAAAAGTGGAATCACATTCTGCCCACACATGCCTAACACTTTGTTGGCTTGCATCAGAAGAGCCTTGAACGTTCTGCATAAAGCAGAATCCAAACTTCCTTGTTATGCAGATAATCTATTGTTTAACAGATGCCATGTTACTGGGGCTCTTCCTAAACAATCCAATATCTATGGCATGTGTGGGTTGTTTCCTGGGCATGTTAACATGCCCTTTGCCACAGGACTGCCACATGGGCATCTCAGCTGAAGATATGAAGGAACTGCTGCTCTGGCTAGAGTGATCTGATGTAAGCTCAGCACCCTCCCGTGAGCTAAATGTAAGGCACCATCAACAGCCCTGTTTCCCTACAGCTATGGGGAGACCCACAACAGGGTTGTCCTGCCATGGCAGGGATGATAATTTTTCTCTGGTAGGGAAAAGACTGTTAGATTGACACAATGTCAGTGTTGCTTACATACTCTGGAGAGGGTGTGTACATCAGCTGCACTGGACCAGAGCAGCAAAGCAGCTCTAAGACTCCTCTCTGGCCCAGTTTTCCCTTCCTTCCATGCCTGCCCCCTTAGAGGAAGCATGTTGATGCTGTTCTGCCCCAGGGCTGACTGAACCCTTGACTGTGGCCAGCTGTGGCAGTGACATGCCAGGCTTTCCCCACTCCTCCCTGTTCAGTGGATCTGGGATGACAACAGAATAGTGCACAGGAGTCCAGCCCACAGTGTGGGGAGCCAGCACATCTCTGCAAAGGCTTATTCTTCTTTCCTTCATGCTGCTGTTTTTTGGACAGCTTTCCCAAACCACACCGCCACTCACTGTTTCCTTTTCCCAAAAGCTCTGGGAACTGCCTGGTAATGCTGCAGTGGAGGGAGGGCAGGACACATCTAAGCATGGACCACATTGCTGTGTGGAATCTTCAATGGTAAAATTCAGGAAACTCCCTGACAACTCGTGCTGAATTAGTGCCTGTAATTGTCTTTGATACTGAGGACTGGGGGGCAGAGAAGCTGCTGCAGACATTTCCCAGTGGTACCTGTGCTGTGTCCTACACATGGTGATCCTCATTCCCTAGGGAACTCTGATGCCACATAGCAGACCTCTCTCCAGGTGAATTCCATGGAGACCAGACAAGGGTGACATTTCTGCCACCTCACTTCTGCTGCCAAAGAAGAAAATGAGTCCACGTCTCTCCATGGAAAACCAGCAGTGGAGAAATCTCTCTTCCAGGAAGTCTTTCATCACATCATCCTAGGAAGGTTTTCACCCCTGACACAAAGGAACCTGTTTTCTTAAAAAAAAAAATAAAAAAAAAGAAAGAAAAAAGAAAAAAGTTGTATTTAGATGAATTTACTTAGCAATAAGTGAAGTGAGGACTGGGAAGACGAAACAGGGTGGAATCATGGAATTCTTGTTCAGAAACATTCATGGCTTTCTCAGGAAAAAGTCACCATTGTGCATTCATGCAGAGATTTCTTCCTAGGAAGACCCCAAGCTCTGCACAGCCATCACAGGACCAACACAGAAGGAAAATATTAGAGTACCATAAACATTCATTTTTCCATGTGTATCATCTGAATGCAGAAAAAAAATATATTTTAGATGAACTTATGATGTCCTGAATTGTATAAATCCTTGTGTTCTTATTATAGGCACAGATAATATTTTCTGTGCAGCTGACAATCAAATGCTACACTCACTCCCTAGAAAGTTTTAACCTCTCCCTCAAATTTTAAGATGTCAGTGAAGAACAAACTCCATGTTGCTGAAACCCAACCCCAAGGAGCAATGATATTAGCATCCATAAAAATAACTGTGTGGTCTGGGATCCTTAGGGATGTATTGCTGACAGAATTGCTCAGGCCAAGACAGTGCAGATGTCCATATCAAATTAGATGTCATGAAGTCCTTCAAAACCAGCAACATAAATTTTAAAATTACTTGCATGGTTCATGTGTGGTGGAATAGGAACAGCTCTCTGTTTTATTTCAGTCTGCTACAGGCTCAAAAAACCAGAAAGGATGTTCATGGCCCCAAAGTGTGCTTCCAGTATGAGAAGAACTATCCTTTGGAGATGATTTAGTGTCACATTTTCTTCAAAACACTCATACTTAACCTGCACAGCTCCTCACCACCAACAGAGTAGCTACCAAATGTTTCCATTCATTCAAAAAGCTGCCACACAAATCCATGGAAGGAGAAACAGGTGCAGACTCCAGACCCCACAAAGAACAAACACATCAGGATTGGGATGTGCCTGAGCCAGGAGCACTTGGGGAATAGGGCAGTGCTCAGGGAAAGCTTCAGCACATCTGCCTATTCTCATAATTCCTGTACTTTGTCAGCTGATACACCAGCGAGGCTCCCAGCTATTGCCAGGGAGAAACTGTCCTTGGACTGCCCAGAGCAACTGCCATGTCCTGACATGCCTGTCACCACCAGCTGATACACAGCAGCAAGGCAGGTAGGTCCACCTCAGGGTCAGCACCTGGCAAAAAGGCCATGCCATGGAGACCCTGGAGCCCAGGTGCTGCTGCTCTGGAGCCAGGGTAGCCTCTGGTCCCTGGGAGGGTGGACATCCCTCTGTTTGCATGGGCAGGCAGGCTGAGCACAGGCAGCGTCAGATGCAGCCACTGCTTGTAGCTCTGGGCAGGGCATGCACATGGCAGGCAAAGCACTCCATGCACCCATACCATGGCTACTGAGCCACAGCCTCAGATGCTCACTGGGTTCACATGCCAAGGAGTGACTGCAGCACAGTTGGGCCTGCTCACGGCTGAGAAAATCCCACTCATAGGCTGCTACGGGCAGTGGGGACACACCAGCAGGGCTTTCAGCAAAGCTGCTGGAGCCAGGACTAGCTGGAGCCATCTCCTTGTCTGGGCAGGGCAGCTTGTGCTGTGCCTAGTGTTACTGGCTCCAGGCTGCTGTTGGTTTCAAATTTGGCAAGTCATTGCGATGTGCATGTGGCAAGTGCATGAGACAGAGAGCCCAGGGAGGCAACACCCCATAGGATTGCTTTGCAAAGATCTGTCCCATCTGAAAGCAGGTGGGTGGCTTGTCAGTGCCTCTTGGGCACTGACCAAGACCCAGAAGCAGAGGAGCAGCTCCAGAAGAATACTATGCTGGCACATCATGGAGAGAGGAGGAGCTGAATGACTGGAACTGATGGCAGGCCTGAGACATGTTCAACTGCCTTTGAGAGTGTTGAGGGGCCAGCAAAGTGCCATATCAGACAGAGGCAGGAGCAAGTATGGTGGCATGAATGTGTGGCAGCTGGGCAGAGGTGGTCACCCTGAAGCATGTTGCCCTGGGTCTGGAGCTGAGCAGGGGTTTGGTGAGCAGCTTCTCTATGGGGTCACTTGAAGCTTAAGGCTATCTTGTCTCTTGTCAGGACAGGTCAGATCCCTGGGCCCTGCAATCACATATAACAAAGGAGGTATTTATTATTTTAGGCATAGGGGAATCACCACAGTCCTTTCCCAGTTGTATCAATAATTTACATCTGTTCTTTCAGAGAGGAAGAGTTAAGTGGGTTATGTTCTACTTTCCTCTCCCTGGCATGCAGCTCTTGTTTGCTTGGGCCTTGGCATCGTCATTTGCAAGTGTGGGAGCTCACTCACAGCTTCAGTTTCCCTGAGCAGGAACCCAGCAGTGATCTCCAGGAGTGGGCCTAACCTTTTCTGCCCAGACAAGAGCTGTCAGGAGAGTTATGCAGATTTCTTCACAGCACTTATTCCCACCTCAACCTTTGCTCTGCAATAGTAAGCCTTTGCTAACTTGAACTCTTCTAGGATTCTCCCTCAAGAGAGCTTCTCTGTTCTCCTGTGGTCTCACAAATTCTCTTTGCACCCCATACGGCTTGAGTCAGTATTTTCTGAATGTGTTTGGCTGGGACAGCACAGATTCTTTCAGAGCAGGTGTTACCAGAGCTTTATACACAGTAATCAGTGCTCCCTTAACAGTTTCCAAAGTACCACAGCTGGTGCACTCGACATCACTGTGCCTGTTTGGGAAACCCACAGCACATGTGATTTCCCTGATGCTCTGACCTCTTATCTTCAGTCACTGCTGCTGTGCTCTCATCTTACCTCTGAACTGATGGGGCAGTGTTGTGATTACACAGCACATGTGGATCAAATATTAAGTTACCATCTCAGTTGTCAAGGCAGTAACCAACTCAATCCAAATTTTCATGTTATGGTGCAGATTACTCAGCAATCATGGTTATTTTGGTACATCTGTGACTGTCTTCAAATGCAAGGGATTTAATGAGTAGTAAAGGCTTCTCCCACAAGGCTGGTAGGTATTCCCAATATCCCAGCAGCATTATCACAAGAACTCAGCCAATTTAAAAAGTGACTTCATACCTCTTGTTGCTTCCTCATGAAGCAGCACACAAACCCCAGTGATTTTCCAAAAAGGACTTTGATGGTATATCTGTCCCAGGGCAACAGGAAAACTGGTGCCACTCTGTTCTGGTGAACTGGTACTGTTCAAGATGGAGGAGATACAAAGCCAAGCTCTTGGATTTTGGGATTTCCTACTAGTTTCTTTAATTAACACATTTGTATTTGCTGACTTTCAACAACAGCTATTGAATGCTGGTGCCTAAGACATATTTTAAGGCTGAAAGACTGACAAGTTGCCCTGCCAGTCCAGTAAAAGTACAGGAATTATCCTCCATTCTCCTTCTTCATTATCTTTTTCATCCTCCTGTATTGCAGATCAGGAAAGATATCTTGACCTGAAATTTTCTCAGCAGAACAGGACTAGACCTACTGCAAGCCTTCACCACTTATAGTCCAGACAACCGCAGCATAACTGAGGCATCAATAGGGCTGCCCACACAAGCATCCCTGGTGCACCAAGGCAAGACTCAGTCCTGCATATTGGTGGGGTGTGTGTGTGTGTGTGTGTGTGTGTGTCCTCAGAGGCTTCTCTATCCACCAGCAGCCAGTTTGAAAACACAGAGCCCAGAAGGCTCTTGCACACTCTAACTGCCTCTTCTCCAGCATCCCATCACTTAGGACAGCAGCAGCTGGTTAAAGCCTGGATCCTAATAACTAGTAATTATGGAAGGACTATGCAAGTGGGTGTGAAGGGAAGGCCTGTTCATGACATGGGGAAAAAGATATTTCTTCTCGGATCCTGGCATCCCTACTGACCTTTCACTGCCATCCCCATGAGGTAAGTTTGTGGGCTGTAGCTGTGGCCTGCTGTCCACCTGCCCTGCTGATGGCTTCAGTAAAAACTTTATCTTGTGTGTGTGATCTTTTTCTTACGGTAGCTAACAGCCAGCAGCTAACAGAAAAGACTCCAGCAGGTAGCCCAGTGCCCTCATTTTCACATCAAAATGCAGCTGTTTACTTAGTCTTCTAAAAACCTTTGGATGATGGAGGTTCATGATTCACCTATGCTGAGACCACCTCCCCTAAACATTCACATAATATCTGCTATCCCAATATCTTGTAGGGATACAGGAACCAAGCTGATAGTTCTCTTGGCAGTGACACAGCTGCTCTGATCCTGTGGCTCCTTCAAAGACTTCATTTTATTGCTACGGATAGGAAATAGTGAAAGTTGTAAAGGCAGGTCGTTGCCTTCTACTTGTTGGGAGCTTGAATTCCTAGCTAAGAAAGTCTTTGGGCTTGCTTGTCATCATGAATCAGTTCTACCTTGTCTAGCTGGGACTACAGTAGCTTAAGCACAGTGCTGGGCATGGTGGTAGCCTTGCTTATCATTGGAGTCTGTTTTCTCATCACCTGGTTCCAGTTTGCATTAGATAGATAGTTAAGAAGATCTCTGGTGCGTTTTGCACACTGACTCTTTGTGTTCACTGTGGTACAGAAGAAATCTGGATGCAAGGGCAACAAAAAGAAAATCTGATGGAGCTGGGAATTATATGTCCCTGGGTGTACACAAAAGACCTGTATGTATTTGGAAGGGCTGGAGGGCAGTCTGAATGCATTTTGAAAGTACAAAACTGGCTTTAGGAAGGAGAATAACTCAGTTAACTGCAATAGTTTTTACCTGACAAGCCTCATTCTTTATTTGAAGTTGCAATTAATGGTTTACCGTTTCATTAATGAGTGCATAACTGTGGCACAGGAGTAAAGGATACTCCCCTGTATACTATATAGACTTCAGAGAATGTAGATGTAGTCCCATAAGAAAGATGTGTGTGATGTATTTGCTCTGCAGGAAGCTTTTGGTGTCCAGCCTCTTAGAAATGGAACCACAGAGGAACATTTAAGAAACATTTATGCAGAAAGTCAGTGGAGAAAAGACATTTTATAGAGAGACAATCTGAGTTTTGAGGCCAGATCATTGTTTCCCTGACCTATTTTTTTATTTTTGTGCCACTAAGTCAGGTGCCAGCACAAGTCTTTACCAGCTGGGATTACACAGACTGCACTGCACTCCCAGGGATCATTTGGGTGCAACTGCCGCATTCTGGCAATTCTCACATGAAAGGGCATGAGAACTTATCACCAGTCCCAACTTTCAACTCCAAAGGACACAGCCAAAGGTTTAACTTTCTGCTGCATCCTCACACACAGTCAGCACAGGTCAGTGACCTCAGGCTTGTCTCCTTGTGCGATTGGAACAGATTAGCACCAACCTGACTCTCCTAGTTAAACACTCAACTGCCATTCTGTGTTCTTGTAATAAAGCTGTGTTTTGCTCGGAAGCAAGGAGTATCTGCCTGTTACATGTAGTAGGTTTTGGATTTTGCGTTTTTTTTTTTTGTTTTGTTTTGTTTTTTCACCGTGGGAAGAAATGTGGTACCAGGACCTTCCTGTAACCTAAAAGAGAATTGTTTCAATTGTTCTGCTGACTAGAGCTGGAATCAAGTTAATGTACAGAGACATCACCTCTGGAGCTCATCTATAGAGGAAGGGCAAGAGGCTGGGCTCACACAGGCTGAAGAGGCACTAGGAGAAGCTTCCCATTGGAGCTTATTGGGTATCTGGGGGGACTTTAGTACCATCTGACAGAAGAAACATTGTCAGAAAGAGGTGCAATAGGAAACTTGGGTGAAAGAAGGAGACAGACCCCAGGGTCCCCAAAGAGGTGAGAGAGCTTCAGCTCACCTGCTACATTAGAATAAAACTAACTCTTACCATTAGTTTGAACAAGGAACAGCCACCAAATCTCATAGCAGTTGGGAACTACTGACAACATGAACCTCGGACATCAGGTTTGAATATAGTCAATTCAGCTGGGTGGGACTGACAGTGGTGTCTGCTGAGCCTGAAAAAGGAAATGTTTCCACAGGTGGCTTGGATATTCCACTGCTGCAGTACTTTAAAATAGGAAATGAGACACCATTAACACCTTCTATTCTGCACCAGAAGTTACTGACTCTGTATACTGCTTTTAGCTGACGTAGAATTAAATTTCTTCATAGTAGTTTGCATAGGGCTATGTTTTGGATTTGTGATGAAAACAGTGTTGATAACCCAGGGATGATTAAGTTATTGCTGATCAGTGCTTACACAGAGTCACAATTGTTTACAAGCAGAAAAGGATTGGTGGGAGATGTGGTGGTTGGAGGCTGTCTTGGGCCTAGTGACCATGAAATGATAGAGTTCTCAATTCTTGGCAAAGTAAGGAGGGGGTCAGCAAAACCACTACCATGGACCTCTGGAGGGCAGACTTTGGCCTGTTCAGGGTACCGGTTGAGAGAGTCCCCAGGGAGACAGTCCTGAAGGGCAAA
>VZTV01114639.1:330-13685 GCA_013400875.1 Anhinga rufa | reverse complement strand
TCGTTTTATGTGGTGTTGATTCCTGATACTCTCTTGTCTTTTCCAGTCAACAGGAAGTATCAAGTACTTTCACAGAAAGTGCCCACAATGACTTTAAAAACATTTCCCCAAAATAGAAAATGAAGATACTCTCAGGAGCAGCCAGCTTAGTCAAGCCATTTTGCAAGAGACGAGCACATAGACAGGGCTAAAGCCATTCAGAATCCCAATGAAGGGCAATCTTTCATCTTCAGACAGAAGACAAAATCCAGGTAATTTATAAACAACCTGACCAGTAAATGTCAAGAGAATTCTCACAGGCAGTAAATGCTGGAGAATCACAGAAGTGCTTTGTTTAAAATACTGAGAGTCAGTAAGAGGAAAGATTCCAATTAAGTGAGGAAGACTAACCCTTAAAGCTGTTTTTAGAATACCAGAACAGTGGATACATGCGAGTCAAAAGAACAAGAGAAAATAAAATTCTTGTAACACATCTATGCTGGATCAGTTAACCTGAAGTGATTAATTATCCTCATCTCTGCTCTGAATCAAGAGCTAATAGTGAGCTACGTACTTTCATTTTATTTAAAGGTATACAGAGGTTTAGATCATATATGCTTCTTAATATACAGCTGTTAAAGAATGTGAGATCCAGTACAGGACATTTCAAAGTAAAATGAATCCAAATAATCACCAAACTGGAAAGAATTTGATCCATCACAGAGGCAAAGAGTTAGTTAAGGAGAGAAGTACGGTAGATGACCCCCAGTTTAACAGAGATATTTATATCTCCAAGGAGCTAAAGCAGTGCTTGTTTTAATTAAGAGGCATAGCCATCCTGTTTCGAAGAAAAAGAAGTAAAATGAGTTGTAGGTAAAAACACAGCATTTATTCAGACCCTTCTGGGAGATTTCAAAGGGGAGGCTCCGGATAAAAAACTTCACTGGAGATTAGATATTGCTCTGACAATTGTCTAGCAAAAAGGTGCTCTACTGGAGTGCAGAATATGGTTTGGGGTTTTGTTGTTGTTGTTTTTGTGGGTGTTTTTTGTTTTTGGGTTTTTTTTGTTTGTTTTGTTTGGTTGTTTTTTTAAGAAAAGGAAACCTTGACTGCCACCTTCTCAGGAGACAGCAACTAGATAAGAGACCTTTGTGATTTAAGCTTAGTGTAAACAAATGGCTGAATATAAATAATTTCTTCACTTATATTTGCCAAGAATATTCATAATAATTCCGTTTTGTGAATAAATGCTTTCATTGGTGTTTATGTAGCTTTCTGATGTGAAGCAACACATGTGAAGCTTTCTGATGTAGCTTTCTGATGTGCATATTTGAAGGAGAGAGCATGCAAAAAAGCACTGTACTATGAAACTATCAACATGCTTGAGAATCCACAATAACTTGTAGTTCCCAAAGTAGCTTCTTGACTAATGATGAACACCTTTTGATTCACTGTTTTCACAGCAGTGTCAAGAAACTATTTAGTTATTTAGCATGAGTTTAATGTAAAAAAGAAATTTACTTAACACTCTAAACATCCTTTATTCTTTTATTTCTGCCTTTCAGCATAAGGAACCTGCCCAGAACTCCTAGGATATGAATATACAGAAAGATGACGAATTCCATACCAACCTTTTATTTAGTCAGTTATAAAGCATGAGAATGCCATGTTTACAAATATAAATCTACTTTTTATCTAATTCTCCAAGAAAAAGACCTATACTTACAAAGTCATATGGAAGTACTGAATGAACAAGTGAATTGCTCTAAACTGAGGTAACAGCTTTCAAAAGTAACTAAGGTTGTAAAACACTTCATTAAAATTACTGCTCTATTTTTATTTTTAAAGTGTTATCATAGATTAAAAATACTCCAGTAAAGCATTTAATTAATAAAAATGGTAAATATAGTGCTCCATTGTTCACTGAAATTTGCTTCATTACTTTTACCTTGGTGAGAAAATAATATATATAATGTGCATATACACAGAAACAAACAGTAAAAAAGCCCATATACTACTTGTACCTAGTTAGCTGCTAACTTGTAGGTAGTTGCTACTCAATTTGAGTCATGTTTGATCAACACTTGGATGACAAGCAGAATCTAGGAAGTCTTGATTTAAAAAAAAAATTACACATTTAACATCAAGGGAACTTTTGAAAACATGGACTATATATCTCTGAAGACAGGGTACGTTTTTCTAATATTTAAGGAGAATATAGCTCTGGACCATGCCACAGGTATCACTCACAAACCTGTTCTGCTTGAGCATCATCAGAGCCCCACAAAACCAAACAGGAGAGTAGATACCTATGGATGAATTAAAGTTGGTGCACAAGCATTGTTGCTGTATTGCACAGGCCACAATGGGTGCAGGCACAGCATTCTTCTCCAGAAGCGCTGCAGCGAGTCAAAACACTCAATTCCCTGTTCGGGTGGGAATCAACTTTCTGATACTCCTAGATGTAAGAAGTACATTTGGAAAGTGATTGAGAGTATATTTTTCAACAGTATTATTTATACCATACTGCAATGAGTCCTAGGGAACTACGAGCAGGTGCACTGTGTCAGCCAACAGTAATTATATGACAGTACTCAAAGTCTCTCTTCACATACCTAAGAATCGATTGTGCTAAAAGTAGTCCAGCTCTGTTTAGCTCTAACTAAAATTCTACCCTTTTTTCCTTCATGGAATTTCCATGAACAAAAAGAGGAACTTCAATATCCTTCCCCATTCTCCACTCCTCTTCAGTATTATTTCACTGTATCACTGGGGTCCCTGTTCAAGTATCCATTTTTTGCTTCTAATCTATCCTTACCGTTTCTAAATTTAAGCCAGAAGATTCTCTTCAGTATTTCTACAGTGCATTCTATTTGAGTTCATCAATACCACTGAAGTGACACTGGAAAAATAAGAAATGCTTCTTTCTGTATTGGCTTTATGTATTTGATAAAAACAGCCACAAGGTTTAAGGTTGTGAGTGTTTGTTTTTTTTTTTAAGATTGAAAAAGGATATATAAAAAAAGATTTTCTTGAAAAGTGTGGAAATGACAGCAACTGACCTAAGCCTAAATTATATCTCACTACTGGTGAGAAACCTAAGTTTTAGTCTGCATACTTTATTTTACTGTGAAAAGGACTGGGGTTTAATTGCATTTGTATCTAGGAGGAACTACTGGAGAATCGAATTTGCCAGGTTTTTTTTCAATTTAAAATGCACCTAACATCAAATTAATACAAGTTACTATAATTTTTCAATTTCTTCAAGTGCTCTTTGAGAAAGGAAATATACAGTCCAACAACTGCAAGATATGCCTCAGCTGCTATTACTGAAAAACCCTCTCTCTCGACCTAATCTTGAGTATAGTATGTTCATGCTATTTTATCTCTAAAAAGTTAGCAATCTCCAAGGAAATTCCTGGCTCAGAGCAGAAATTCAAATTCAGTAAGAGAAAGCTTCAGTGTTCCAGAATTGAACACGCCTTTAAAGAATGGCTACATGGATGGCTTTCCTTGACAGAACAATCTGTCACCGTCCAAACAGTATTTAAACATTTTTGAAAAGTTGCAGAATAAAAGCTGAAGAAAATTTTTAAGCTGTATAAAGATATACTTTCAGAAAAAAAAAGATTACCTACTATAAATACCCTGTTTCCTCTCAGACCTGCACAGAAGAGCATGTTTGGTAGAACTGGCAGAGAAAGATGATCTACCTGACTCCAAGAGGAAGAGTGTCGGGAGGCACAGATTTGTGTGCTCTAATGACTTTTACACTTCCACTGCTGGGAAACACATGGAAATTATACTTGGGAATGGAGAAAAAAAAGAGCATCTGACTACCCAAAACCTACCAGAATTATCTGTATAGACTCTCTAACGTGTTCATTTTACAGCAGCATACTATGGGGAATAATTTACCCTTCTTTAAGGGGTCAAGAAAGGAATTATTATCTCCTATACTGTCAAACATGCTGGGAGATTTTGCAATTACACAAAAGGAATTGCCTTTGTTCATATCAAAAATATTCCTATTACTGTAAAATAATTTCTTAATACCCATTTCCCTTCAAAACATTCAGGGTTGTTCATTTTTAGAAACAGTTTTACATTTTGCCAACCTAACTACTATCTGAATACCCATCAGATATATATAAAGTACAGATATGAAGTACCCATCATATATATATATATATAAAATACCCATCAGATATATATATAAAGTACAGATATAAAGTACAGGCACATTCACCTACAAAGCGTAAGCTTATGAATGATGAACCATGCACAGTGGCATCATCACTTTAAATGTATATAATACCAAGTGACTAAGCACTGATGTTGGGCAGTATTGTCTCATACACAGTATCAAATCTGTTTCATGTTATCCTGCTCCCTCAGCACTGAGACACCCCCAGTCTCTATCCGGACTTGGCCAAGGCCTATGTTCAAGGTTCCCCCTCACTTCATCAGCACAGAGGGAATGGTGAAACTTTAAACTGCCTACAGTACAGGAAGATGTCAACTGGGAAGTTAGGAGTTGATCACTTAAATTCCAAGACCTGCTTCAATAATAGTATATTTGGATAATATCATGACCCTTTTTTATACTAGTACTAAGAAAAGATGCAAATGATCTGGCCTATCACTAGAGGCCATTCTTGTACAGCAATAATCAATCCATAATCACAAACAGTTAAATTCCTTATTTCAGCACAAATTAAACACGTGCACCTATTGCAATTTTAATGTTAGAGTTATTTTTCATAGTAATGGAAAGTTACTCTATTCACAACAAAACACACAGAAGTTATTCCACATGGCAGATATCCCTGGAGAGCAATCCTCCTACCATCCCACCACAACTGGCTTTATTGAATATGGCTCCAACGCTAATCTTTTGGGATTGAAGTACTCAAATGTCTCATTGACAAAAAGCACTCGGAGCTTGATCTTCCCTTGCAACCTACCATCAACTACTTACCTATTTGGAACAAGATGAAAAATATATCTATTGTAACAAATGAACTGTTTAAAAAAATTGACTCATCACTCAAAGTATCGCTGACAAATGCATAGAACCAGTATGTAACCAAGAGCAGACAACCAAGAAAACCCAAGGAGATACTTCTGAGGAAAATGTAGCAGACTAATTGTTAAAACAACATCTATGCAAGATTCAAGATGCTCTTTTCTTCAGTTAAAACACTCTGTATACTGATTAAAGCTAAAAGTATGGATCCTCTGACTTCAGTGACACACATGGGCATCGAGTACACAAAACAAAGCAGGAATCATTTCCCACTTTACCCTAGTCTCTCCAGCACCCAACCACTCACCAGAAAAATAAAAATATAAAAATATCCCATTTGACCTCTCAAGACTCCTCAAGCGTCCACTAAAACAAATACAGGGCACTTATAGCATTCTCAGAACAAATAAATTCAGATAACTGCACGCTAAAGACTGAGTTGCAACTTTGAGCGGTTTTTTAATGACAAATATGCAGGTCAACTAATCCCTTTCAAACTATCTCTTTCAGAAGCAATCACAGCAAGAAGAAATTGCCTTTTAAACTCAGTAGCTTCAGCACTTTGTGTTGTGATAACTCATGACTGCTAAGAATTTTGAATACAAAAATCTTGGCATTAAAAAACCTAAAAACAGCAGCAACAACAAAAAACAAACAAAACCTAAAAAAAAATCCCAACCAAAAAGCAAACCACAAAAAACAATGCATTTTTTTTTAAGTTACAAGGGAGAAATAGGAACTTTATTTGTCATGCTACGCACTGAATCCCCTTATGCAGTAAAAGCAACAGAAGTATGACTCAAACAATTTAACATCAAGTTCACCTGATGATTTTTCAGGTCTATTGACAAAAGCAAAAAGAAATAGGGAAAAGAAAAAAAGAGTACTTACAAATTTATAACCCTATCCAAGTGGTGTTTTGAGCAAAATTGCTGGCTGCTCTTGTCTTGTTTATGCTGACTCTGTCCAAGCTGAACAAACCTGGAAAAAGCAGTAGATGGGAGAATAAAACAAAGAAAGTAAAGACTATACCCCAAAATTCACCAAGTGAAAGAAAATTACACAAAAAAAATGAGTCTAAATCATGTTATGTAAGTCACTTATCATGAACTACCCCTCTGGTAAACAAGAGTGATTTTAAAACTTTGCAGGGGTGCATGTGAGAACTCAGCAGCTTCTTTTAGCTTGAAAAGATTTGCCTTGAAAAAGATTTGCTTATTAATTGGTGTCACCTAGTACGTCATGGGATAGAAAGAGGCTTCTGCTCGTATGAAATAGGCAGTCTGCTACAGTCAACTTCCTTTATCTTTTTCAAAGCAATCAGTCAGATGAATAGCCTATGGGAAAGGTTAAGACCAGAGATAGAAAGTCTCTCATAGTTTCAGATTCAAGTGAGTCCTCAGCCAAATTCCATCCAGTTTATTCAGCTGAAACATTGTCAGTCCAGCTCACTTATTTCCAAGCACAACCTTTTGGGAGAATTACCCCATCCCCAAACATTTGCTGGAAGACACTGACGATGCAAAATAGTGTTATGGCTTTTTTTCTTGGCAATGAATCGGAGGAAAATTTTTAAAAATAGTTAATCAGTAATCTTATTCACTCAGTCTAAGAGGAAAAGTCAGAGGGTTTGGACAGCAAGCTGACCCTGAGCCAGCGCTGTGCCCTTGTGGCCAAGAAGGCCAACGGTATCTTGGGCTGCATTAAAAGGCATGTGGCCAGCACGTCGAGGAGGTCATCCTGGCCCTCTACTCTGCCCTGGTGAGGCCGCATTTGGAGTCCTGTGTCCAGTTCTGGGCCCCCCAGTTCAAGAAGGAGAGGGAGCTGCTGGAACAAGTCCAGAGGAGAGCCACAAGGATGATCAGGGGACTGGAGCATCTCCCTTATGAGGAAAGACTGAGAGACCTGGGTTTGTTCAGCCTGGAGAAGAGAAGACTGAGGGGGGACCTCATCAATGCTTATAAGTATCTGAAGGTGGGTGTCAAGAGGACAGGAGTGGACTCTTCTCAGTGGCGCCCGATGACAGGACAAGGGGCAACGG
This sequence comes from Anhinga rufa, assembly GCA_013400875.1. Classification (NCBI taxonomy): domain Eukaryota; kingdom Metazoa; phylum Chordata; class Aves; order Suliformes; family Anhingidae; genus Anhinga; species Anhinga rufa. The sequence goes on along the minus strand of VZTV01114639.1, from coordinate 6,636 downwards.
GCATAAGTTAGAACACAGGAAGTTCTACTTAAATATGAGGAAAAACTCCTTTCCTGTGAGGGTGCCAGAGCAGTGGCACAGGCTGTCCAGAGAGGGTGTGGAGTCTCCTTCCCTGGAGACATTCAAACCCCTCCTGGACGCGGTCCTGTGCCCCATGCTCTAGGTGTGCCTGCTCATGCAGGGGGGTTGGACAAGGTGATCTCTGGAGGTCCCTTCTGACCCCTGCCATCCTGTGATTCTGTGGTTTCAAGCATGTGCAGTTATCTCACACTTGAGCTCAATTTGTTCACTCTCCAACACATCTGTGCTACTGAAAACAGAAGCAAATGTTAGGTGTGATGTTAACACTTTCATTTTGTGACGCAGCAGGGTTTTTTAGTAGTTCGCTTCCATTTAGCTTAAAATAGTCTTATTGGTCTATTTCAGAAATATTTACTACATTTTAACAGGGGACAATTAACAGTGCAAAAGCAATTGCATGGGAGAGTGTACAGAGGAGAAAGGAACAATAAATTCTGAAACAACTTATTGTGACTTTTCTTTCTGCTCCATTCAGATTCTACAGTGTAGAAACAAAAGCCTCAGAAACATGTGACAACACATGTCATGTGATTGTCACCATGCCAACATTCAACATGGATGTTGAAGGAATAAATACTTAATGTTTCTAAATAACAGAATTATAAGTGGAAATAAAGGTAATGAAGATCATCTAGTGCAGGAGCTTGCTATTGAAACAAGCTTAAAAAAAAACGAAAACCAAATAAAAGTAAACTAAAGGTGTAAGTATTTTTGTTAATTGCTTCAAATTTTCCAATATTCTGAAACAAACAAGGCCCAAATTAACACAGGCAAGTTACCAGACATCTATAAGACACAGCTGATCTGCAACATACATTCTCTAATTATTTGAGGGGCCTGCTATCCCTTCCAACCTCAACCAATCTTTGGTTCTGTGATTTCTATTTTGATGAGAATTAACACAAATAATCTCAGCTACCAATGAAAATGGGCTGAACAGGTTCAAATTACTTCTAATTTGTATTTACATATATACTTAATATTGATCAGCTGATGTAAAGTAACTTAACCTGAGGTACTTTAAATCTGCGAGTCCCTGACACTAATAAAGAAAAAAAATATGTAACATGTCCAACGACATCAAGTGGAGTCAGGATCTTACATCTCCATTTCCCTTATTATAACAATAGAAAAAGACTTGAAGTGAGAACTATAATCAGACTGTGAAGGAGATTGCTGCTATTCTCAAATGATGTACATTGTAATAAAGGATGTCAGTAAAATCTATACCTTCCATGTAAATCAGCACATCAGCCCATAAATAGGACTATGTCCTTTGGGCTAAAAGTGGTAAAGAATTTATAACTGTTATAATTTTAAAACCTGCCTTGCTTGAGGGAAGTGAAATAAGTCCAAGCTTTTTTTGTCTTGAAAAAGATATGAATAGGGAGCTTCAAAAGTGCCCATGGAGTTTACAGTACTACTGTAACAATAGACTGAATGTTAGTCCAGCCTGAAAGATAATACAATGGGAAGTAGCTGCAATTCTGGATGTTATCGCAGAGCTGTTCATCTGCACAAAGTGACTCATAGTAGACGCCAGCTTGCACTGGGCCATTTGCAGAACAACAGTAACTATCCGGTACACCAAAGGGTAATTGTCAAATTGGCATCCACTTTCTAGTGGTTAAAATAAAGAACCAAAGTTAGAGACATAGGTGAAGTTAAAAATTTCAGAGATGAGAAACATCCTCCTCAAACCTATTCAAGTGTACTATCTTCAAATTACTCAGCACGTAGGAAATAGGTAGAAATGGGAATTTCAAAGAACTAAAGAGTGCAAAGAAGTAGCTACCCCTAAAGAAAAATTAACAGAAAAAGTCTTTTAAACAAAAAAGAAAAAAATGCTTTGAGAGGATTAATGAAGTAAGTCAGGATTAATCATCACATATCACCAAATGAGAAGATATAGTGAATTAAAACTTCCCTCACAAACTGAAAAGGTTTCAAATATAACAAGGTGATCACTGCTATTACACATTAGAAAAAAACCCAAACACACACAAGCTCATTTCAATGCATGCCTCAAGTATTCACTTCAATGTACACACAATGTTTTTCTGAGATGAGGTATACTTTTCTTACACCCCTTTTCTCAAACTCCATTAACTCTACTCTAAGCAGGCGTTTGAAACATTGGTTTATTAAGCAGATGTAATTGATCTGCGCTCCTGATGTCTTGCATAAGCAATCACTCTCTTGGCAACAGCATTATAAGCCCTTAGGGAGCTAAGAGGGTCTTCAATTTGGATCTAAATTTCTCCAACTGATCTCCAATACTGAATTCCCATTGTTCTGACTAGTTTTCAGAGAAAAAGATTGCAGTTCAGGAAAGAATCTCCACTGGGGAACTGAATAACTTCAGTTCAGTTCCAGTTCATCTGTAACTGAAATTATTCTAGTTCAGTTTTGGTTTGAGTGAAAAAAATTTCAAAAGGTTCAAATTAATTTCCAGTTTAAGAAAAAAAGAAGAATATTTGAACCAGTTTCTTTTTGGCTTCAGTGTTATTCTGTGATATTGAGGAGAGAATTTGAGAACAATAGCATAAGTACACATTTTTAACAATGCTAACACGTAGCCAGAGCTCTATATGGGGTTACGGCAATTCAGAAACAGCATTCCTGATACAATGGGAGTTACTGCCTTTTGTTGGAGAAGCATACCATTAATTTGCTGATTGCTTTTGGGGAGCTGACAGTTCATGGCTCCCGCAGGAGTGGTGACAACTGTCTTGTAGAAGATAAAAGTCCAAGTTACCCTTGAATAAAAGCAGAAGTTTTTGTGTAATTAGAGCTGGGAGGCGATACCTTGATGCTTGCCCACCAACTCTTACTTCCAACAGCTCACAGTAAGCCAGCAGCTCTCAGCTCCTGAGAGCCTGCAGGTGCTGTGTGGCATGCTGCCTCACATTGTAGCAGTTTACCTCAAAGTGCAGGAACTCAGTGGGAACTTGCTGGACCACCTAAGGAGCTCTATTTTGTCTTGCACTATGCTGTATCTTACTCATTTCCTGTATGGATCATTTGAATTCACAAAACCATTTATTCAGAACAAGTGGCAGTATGATGCTGTCCAAAATGCAGCGTGTAAGAGCATGTTATTACATGCACTATGCTTAGTGCTGTGCATATATACACACACAATCGTAAACCCGCACACTGCATATATTTGCATGTTGTTATTTCATGAATCTCCAATAACAGCAAGGGCCAAACTGACTTCTCCCTCTCCTGAAACTTACAGTACAAGTATCTGTCACTTAGATACCCATGCTTCTACAGTGTGAGTTATTCTGACCGCTTTTTTCAACTTTTGGCCTCATAGTCTATACTAGATTTAGTAATGGTCTCAAAAAACTGGGTTTTGTAAGGAGATCTTATTTCAAGCTCAAAAGGCAATGTTTCAAAAAAAAGGCTTAGTATTATCCAGAAAAGTAACTGTCCTTGAACATCAAGAGTCACACAATTATTTAAATTTGAGTTAAAGGTAACAGTTAACACATATTTCCACAAATAACATATTATGTTAAAAAAAGACTACTTCTGTTGTTTTGTATGCATTTTTATAGAAGAGGCTATTTCACTTACGACTTATTTGAATTAGGATAATTCAACATTTGAAAAATGCAAAAATCACATGCTACACAGCTTACAGCCATGGAACCGCTTCTAATATGGAATTTGCTTATTAATTTCTAGGACTAGATTAAGTGATAGGTATTTCTGTTGAAGCATCTTTCATTCAATTTAAGTTCCAAATTTTGCATTCAGACATCTGCATAACTTCCACTGAAATGAGAGTTGATACAGACATCTGAAAACAGTTTGATTTTAAAAACAGAACAGTACATACATCCAAATATGTCTAAAATTTATAATTTAAATAAGCTTAATCAAAGGCAGCGCTTTGACAAGCTGCATTTAACTAGCTCAAATTATCTTTTACTGATTACCACTGGAAATTTATCTCACCTAGTGTATATTGTGAGGTCATCTTCTGAAGGAACATCTGAAAGATTGACTCCATACACATCTTTTGTTGATTGCACTACGTTCTGGAACATAAGAAGAAAGATTCAGACTGAGGATACTGTAAAAACATCCAAAGAGAAGTGTGCTTTCAAGCAAGGAATTCTTTCTAAACCTGAAGATAATTTCAGAAGTGCAGGCAAAACCAAACAAGTTTCTCATATACATAGTAATCTTAGCCTGTGCATGTTTTTTTCTTTTTCAAATAAAAACTATTCATTAAAAATATTATTCAAGACATTTGTTCAACAACTAAAGGAAAGATGTTGATGTTACCTTGAAAGATAACATAAAATAAAACAACATACTAGGAAAATAAATTATATTTATAGGATATATACTGATGTAGGTATTAAATTCTGTTCTGTGTTGAAACTTAATATAGAATAAATCATATTAATTCAGAACATGCTCCCACATTTGCTTTCACATTTCCTGCTGTCAATTCTGAAATAATTACAAACTTCAGGTTGAACAAAACTATTTTTATTTTATACATTACACAATCATGTCAGCCAACTATGACAAGGATCCAATGCACATGCAATACTTCCCTATGTCTAATGATTCAGTGTTAAACTGAGGGGGTTTACTGACAAGGCATGTGTGACTGCAAGTAAGCCAACTATAAAAATAGTTTTCTTTTAGTTCAAAAAGGTCCAAAGTCAAAGAACAACTTTGGAAAGATATGTCCTGACCAGAATTATAAAAGCATTTTATCATTGAATTCTGTGAGATGTGATTAAAAAGGAACCAGCTGTTTGGGTTCCCCCCCACCGTAACAATACAATTTTCCTCTGCTCTACACTTGCTGATGTAAAAAATATCAAAATTCAAATCCCTGACCAAACATCCAATCATTCTGGAATAACTATATTTACTCAAGAATGCACCTAAAAATATAAGCTTACAAATATCAACTCTTTTACACACAAAAATACTCCACACTACTGTTTTACACCCAAACTTCTAGTATTTTTGAGCAATACCATACACAATCCATTCTCACAAATAAGTGACAGTGAAGTGCAGACTGACACTGGTTAGAGTGCTAGTAAGTTGTCAGTTTAGCTGACTGAGACATAAAATGGAGTATTTGTAAGCTTAAGCTTTTAAGTGCATTCTTCATTAAAGTTTCTTTTTTAAGTTAAGCATAACCTGAGGAAATAAAAATTTACCTGAAACATTTCTGTGGTTTACCAGTTCCAGAAAATAGACACTGATTTAATCAACTAGATAGATCAGATAGATTATCACCTTTTCCAGTCATTGTTGTTTTGTTTCTTGCTACATTATTCAGTTTAGCCATCACATTTTGAAACCCTCTGTTACAGGTCTTCTTTTTAAACTTTTTAACTACATGTGTAGACACAACAAATAATTGCCATTGCCAGAAAAATAATTCCAAAACATTTCTTGAAAAGTCTATATTTGATGCTCTGCTTAGCCTGGTAATGGAAAAACAACACTTACAAGCTGAATGAAGATCAGCTGGTGAACATGTTAAAATCTAATGCCTAACACAATCTTGAAGATTACTAATTTTTATGTTTGGTTTCTGAACAGAATATTTCCATAAACATTGTGCCCTCAAAAATAATGTATCTAAGAGAAGCTTTGTACTTTTGAAGAGAGTAAACAGATTTACAATTGCAGGCAGACATTAATGATAACCCAAGTTAATTGCTAACATAGCAATTCCGCATAACTGAATAGGTAATCCTTTTCAGCACTGCAACTTTAATAAGCAATGGCACAAATTAACAACGCAAATTATGACTAAAATTCAATGCATGAAAAGGTGCTAATAAAATGGAAAATATTTCTTCATGTGCATTACTAAAAGAATCAGAATAGCTCACCCATTTGTAAGCCATCAAAATTCAATACTATCTTAAAGCATATTTTGTGTTACATGCATCTTTCATTTAAGCGTCTTAAAAATCTAAAAAAGGTATCTTCGGTCTGAGCGTTGAAGTGAATTCAATACACAGATGGAAAAACTGACATGATGTAACTTGCGCAATGGTAAGAATAAAGAATAAAATTTCAGGTTGGATTTCTGTTAAAAAATCTAGAAACAACCTGACTTGCTGGAACACAGGTACTCTATTATTCAGAGATAATGGAAAAATTTCAGATAAAGTATCTTGCATAAACAGAAATAAATGCACTTGTATTGGCATAACAATTAAT